>JAKZAP010000020.1:20101763-20231763 GCA_023053575.1 Branchinecta lynchi
ACGATTAGTCATTGGCCTGTTTCTAAATCTCGATAGTAAAAATGTTCAAGGAGTGTGGCGAAGACCGGAATTCTACAAGACCAAATTGTCAAGATTAAAAATATTAAATTTTTGTGATCCCGTCAAAACCTTTGGTCTTGTTGGATGCCGTAAGCGCATCTGGACGTGCAGGAGGAAGACACGTCTAGGGCTTTTTCTGTATTTTTGTAGTATGGCTAGTTGACTTTTGAATGATCATATTTGACACTAACCTGTCTCGTCCCTAAGCCTGCTTGCTTCCGTATGGTCATCAAAGGCCGTGTTTGGAGTCATCTTAGGCCGTATCCGGCAGAAGGTTTCACTGGCCACCAGCTTCCAGTTAGTTACACTAGAAAAGGAAGTTCAAGAAGGTCTGTTTCCTCTTGCCACTATAGCTCCAACGACTTCTTCCTAGAGCACCCAAGCAAAGGAACAGGCTGTACCTACTGCTGATGAATGCTTCAAGCAGATATTATACTATCTACGCAAAACAAAGACCTGGTTACGCGGAATCCGTCAACTGCATAGCGTTTTTGCGCAGACATGAAAGCTGACAATACTCTATATGACAATTCTCTATAAGTTAAAAAGACGCCAGTGATCCTGAGGAAGAACGAGAAAACGTCTCACTAGCAACTCAAACTCAACAACTCAAATCCTCTGTCAAACAATCACGGCGGATCTTCGGGAGCAGCTGTGATACCCGACGTGATACCGCTTCTGGCTCTTCCACTAGGTTCCCGGCGATTTTGCATCGGCAAGGAGAGTTAGTCATCAAGAGTATTTTAAACGCGAAATAATAGTGCCGAAACGAACCATTTTGACGCAAATGCAGAAAAGCAACGATTCAATGCAGAAACGGTCCGTGCACTGTCAGAAGTTTCATAACAGGCAAAACAAGGATGCGTGGTTTCAACAGACAACCGTTGGGATGTAACTTGTTATTGTTTTTATGACTTTATGCATAACAAGCATCGACATAGCCAGATTCTGCACAGCCTTCAATGCATAACGTTTTCAAAATCGCAACAGATGACATCGAAAGTGTTGTCTGTTGAAACTGCGCATGCTTGTGTTATCTGTTACGACACTTATGACACTGTGGTTCATAGACTGCGTTTACAATCGACAGCGTTGAGGCAATGCTGCATACGTATTCTAAGGGCACTAAAGGGGAAAAAAGAAATGTTCGATCTCTCTCGTTGCAGAATGCTTTTGCTGAGTTCAACAATTAACTGTAAGACGTTCTTATTCGGATGGTTCCTATACCTTCCAGCTCCATGAGTAAAAATAAAACGACACAATCGAGTGTCAACATTTTCAGTTTGTCCGAGTGACTACGAGTGAGGCTGACCTAGCGAGACGAAAGGAAACCACTAGAAAATCCTAGAATCCGGACCAGCTTACCTATCGCTGTCTTCCTTAGGTTTTTTTGAGGCTTTCTTTCTGCTCATGCCATCTCTTTGTGCCAAGCACTGTACGTGTTTTTGTCGGAAATAACTTCGCTGGAATCGCTTATTCTCCTGCTCCCTGAAAGAACAGCTTTGTTTAAAAAACAAGAGCTACGAGCTCATATGGCACTTGTTACGAGTAGGCACGGCTCGGTTATGTCAATGATATATCTAGTGTTTGTTAGGTGTCTTCCCACCAAGTTTCATCTCGATCCCTCCACTCATAGCGTTTCCCAAGATTTCCGGTTAGCCCCTCCAGCTCCCCCAAAAGTCACCGAATCCGGTCCGGATTTTAAGTGGGTCGTCTGAGGCATGAGGCCTTTCCAAATATCAAGTTCCATCGAGATCCAATCACCCGTTCAAAAGTTATAAATACCTCAAGATTCCGGATTCCCCCTCCCTCCACTCCCCACAGTGCCCGAATTGACTCGGTTATGTCAATGATGTATCTTCACACCAAGTTTCATCTCGATCCCTCCACTCACAACGTTTCCCAAGATTTCCGGTTGCCCCCTCCAGCTCCCCCCAAAAGTCACCGGATCGGTCCGAATTTTAAGTGGGTCGTCTGAGGCTTGGGGTCGTTCCAAATATCAAGTTTCATCGAGATCCGGTCACCCGTTAAAAAGTTATAAATACCTCAAGATTCCGGATTCCCCTCCCTCCACTCCCCCGACAGTGCCCGAATCGGCTCGGTCATGTCAATGATGTTTCTGGAGTTTACCAGGTGTCTTCCCACCAAGTTTCATCTCGACCCCTCCACTCATAGCGTTTCTCAAGATTTCCGGTTGCCTCCTCCAGCTCCCCCAAAAGTCACCGGATCCGGTCCGGATTTTAAGTGGGTCGTCTGAGGCATGAGGGTCTTTCCAAATATCAAGTTCCATCGAGATCCGATCACCCGTTCAAAAGTTATAAATACCTCAAGATTCCGGATTCCCCCTCCCTCCACTCCCCCCCACAGTACCCGAATCGGCTCGGTTATGTCAATGATGTATCTAGTGTTTGCTAGGTGTCTTCCACCAAGTTTCATCTCGATCCCTCCACTCATAGCGTTTCCCAAGATTTCCGGTTGCCCCCTCCAGCTCCCCCCAAAAGTCACCGGATCCGGTCCGGATTTTAAGTACGTCGTCTGAGGCATGAGGTCTTTCCAAATATCAAGTTCCATCGAGATCCGATCACCCGTTCAAAAGTTATAAATACCTCAAGGTTCCGGATTCCCCCTCCCTCCACTCCCCCCCACAGTGCCCGAATCGGCTCGGTTATGTCAATGATGTATCTAGTGTTTGCTAGGTGTCTTCCCACCAAGTTTCATCTCGATCCCTCCACTCATAGCGTTTCCCAAGATTTCGGTTGCCCCCTCCAGCTCCCCCCAAAAGTCACCGGATCCGGTCCGGATTTTAAGCGGGTCGTCTGAGGCATGAGGTCGTTCCAAATATCAAGTTTCATCGAGATCCGATCACCCGTTCAAAGTTATAAATACCTCAAGATTCCGGATTCCCCCTCCCTCCACTCCCCCCCCCCCCACAGTACCCGAATCGGCTTGGTTATGTCAATGATGTATCTAGTGTTTGCTAGGTGTCTTCCCACCAAGTTTCATCTCGATCCCTCCACTCATAGCGTTTCCCAAGATTTCCGGTTGCCCCCTCCAGCTCCCCCCAAAAGTCACTGGATCCGGTCCGGATTTAAGTACGTCGTCTGAGGCATGAGGTCTTTTCAAATATCAAGTTCCATCGAGATCCGATCACCCGTTCAAAAGTTATAAATACCTCAAGGTTCCGGATTCCCCCTCCCTCCACTCCCCCCCACAGTGCCCGAATCGGCTCGGTTATGTCAATGATGTATCTAGTGTTGCTAGGTGTCTTCCCACCAAGTTTCATCTCGATCACTCCACTCATAGCGTTTCCCAAGATTTCCGGTTGCCCCCCTCCAGCTCCCCCAAAAGTCACCGGATCCGGTCCGGATTTTAAGTGGGTCGTCTGAGGCATGAGGTCGTTCAAATATCAAGTTTCATCGAGATCCGATCCCCTGTTCAAAAGTTAAAAATACCTCAAGATTCCGGATTACCCCTCCCTCCACTCCCCCCACGGTGCTCGGATCGGGGAAGTGACTATTTCCAACTTAATCATTTGGGGTCCCTGATACGCTTGCCAAGTTTTATCGTCCTAGCTTATCTGGAAGTGCCCGAACTAGCAAAACCTGGACAGACCGACAGACCGACGGACGGACAGAAATTGCGATCGCTATACGCAAGTGCCATAAAAAAAGGGTGAAAGCCTAACTACAATCTTCTCAGACACCATGCCTTGCCACCAGCCCATTTACTGTTTTAGTTTTCTGGTACTTGCCTCGGCCATACATTAAAACAATGCATACAACAGATACGTCAGCTATCGTAGCTTTGGCAGCGATATTTCGGCCCTAAAAACCGCTAAAATATCGCTGCCAAAGCGTCGTAACTAACGTATCTGTTTTATGCATTGCTGAGTATGTGTTTCCTAGTCAGCTTGGGCTCAAAGAGTATTTAATTGTTTCAGCGTAACACAATGTCAATGGACTGAATTATTTTACTACAAGAGAAAGTAACCGTGACGTGGATGGGTCATGTGATCCAATCTTACAGCCTTAACAGACAGATAAATGCCCACTGCGGCGTTACTCACAAAAGAAAAGAGGGGAAAAGAATTTGTCCTGGGGTCTTAAGTAACTCACCTACAATTATAAAGGTATTTGACGGTACAAAACGGATAAGTCAGCTACATTTATTTAGAGCTATATATGAGTTATCCGTTTTGCACCGTCAAACATGATTCACAGTCAGCTTGGGCTGAAGGAACATCTATCACCTAAGTACGGAACTACAAATCGCCCATACATGCCGTCGCCAAATATCCATCTTAGCTGGAAAGAAGAAGAAGACGGGTGACTCTAAAACCAAATGCAGAAGAATCTTCTACCCTTCCGACGACCCAATTGAACAACAAAAACAGTAGCCGTGTCCAGAATGAAATCACAGCAACAGCTTTAACTCCAAACAATTTTCAGAGGAGAAGTTTGCAAAATCATACATATAAGGAAAAATCTGTAGCTGTTTTTCCCACAAGTTAGTTTTCCAGCCTGAGCGGCTTGAGACTGAAGGAGGACCCTTGCCAAGAAGGGCCGAAACATAGCTCTAATAAAATGTAGCTGACTTATCCGTTTTGCACCGTCAAACATGATTCGCAGTCAGCTTGGACTGAAGGAACATCTAATTATAAAGGCCCACTGCAGGGTCATTTCTTCCCGTTACAGCCTGACGAAGACCCTTGCCAAGAAGGGCCGAAATATCACTGAATAAAATCTTAGCTCATTTGTACTTAACCGCTGCTGCTAGTTATTGAAAAGGTGTGCTCTGAGACGTTGAGCGTCTCAGAACCCAATCACTGACGCAATAAGTTCCAATTTGCTTCATTTCATTTCGCCACCAGATAGCTTGCTACTATGCAGATGAATGATCATCAGTAATGAAAGAAGAACGAAGTACAACTCGAGCAAGTCAGTCAGAGGCGATCTCTTCCCCGAGGACTCCTTCTGAGGTGTCCCCGCGTCTTATTTGTCCCAGGGACTTATTTGTGCTAGTCCCCACGGACGAAGAACGCTCCGACTAACATCACTATCGTCAAAAAATCACTCACTTACAGATTCGTTGAGGAATCGCTTTTGGGAGTTGCTGGTGTTCTTGTGTTATTATGGTTTAACACTGATTTTTAGAAAATCGAATCGTTTTACATTGGAAGTAATAAGAACTTAAAATTAAGTAAAAAAAAATCAGAATAAACAAAACCAGAAATAAAGGGGATCCGTACTTATTCCGTCACCTGAATACTGTTTTCGAAAAACATCCATTTTGGAAGCATTCTCCGTGTTCTCGTTGTTTTTCGTCCGCGGAGTCCACGTGGGGTGACTCCCTCTATTATCGCCGTTCCCTTGATTCTCCGAGGAGTCCTCGGGGACCGGCGAGATTACGCCTTTGGATTCACTTTCCGAATAGCAAAGCGAGAATCCGCTGAGCGACAGAACAAACGTAAAGTCATTTCGACAGATTGGGCATTTCCAACTTCTCTCTAGCTCGTCACCTTGTTGATTCCCTTTCCAAAGCTAGCGGAGCGCAAGAACAGGCTAGGAAAGCGAAGCGAGTTTTACCGCTGTTACAAAAAAACACACGGAAGTTAAACCAGCGGAGATTTCCAGACCGCCAGAATCGCCCTTAAAGCAATCTCTCAGCAAGAAATTAAAGCTATTAAATTTCTTGGCAAACCGGGCAGTCCCCTTGTGGAACTCCGCAAGCGAGGGAGCCGAGAGAACAAATGCTTTCAAGAGAAGAGTGGACAGTGAGCTGAAAGACGTGTCCTCAAAACTAGCTACAGCATCCAGTGTCAACTTTCAAAGAGTAAGCACCAGCAACATCAAGAGGCTACAAAGCCTTGTCGTTAGCAAGTGCGATTTAAGGTAATTTTAAAGGACCGTCAAACCAATAGTACCAATGCATCCTACTTCCATAGCTGCATTCAACAATTTTTAAACCCCGGAGACCCCAACTTTAATACATTACATCTGAACCCGGCGAATGACGCCTCACAAAAAACATTCGCCATGATTCACTAGTTTCCATATGGGCATTATACTGCCGACGAGTGTTCGAGCTTTCTGGTTTTCTGCCCAGTTTTTGCTAGATGTCAATGGGTCTGGGAAAAAGGCTTAAAACAGACAAAGCCGTTGACAATTAGTTAAAGGCAGAGCTTTGTTTTAATGTGTCCCAGACAATTCTGGATACTGGAACATAAACAGTCAATAGTGAGAGGTCTGCTTTAAGGTTAATGGCATGATAGTCTGCAATCGAAATGCGCGAGCCTACCTCTCAGACTTCAAGGGGGTGAGAACTTCAGTCATGAATCTCAGTTTCGACTCGCCGACTTGTCGCAGTGCATGTGCCAAGCAACAGCGGCGTCTTCGTTGCAATCATCCGCAAGTTGCCGCAGCTGTAGTTCCAAAGACGAAAGGTAGATGGCGTGGAAAAGATCATGCGACTGTCTAACCTGCAACAAGATTAAAGGTAAAAAAGGTGTAAAGGGGACGTTCACTCACTTTTTGAAAACAATGCAAGACACTACACCAATTTTTGGTGGGAAGCACGGGCTCGAAAACCAGAAAAAGTACAAAATTAAAAATCGGCGGTCAACATAACCAACGGTTTGTAATCAGGAGAGAGGAACAGCAGTGAGTATACTCCCTATGCAGGGGCGTCGCAAAGGGGGGGGGGGGGGTGCGCACCTTTTTGAGATTCGGTAAAATTTTGGGCCTCGTATTTTTTCGATAGCAGAGCTGTTCGATATATTTACGGGGATTCGGTAGTTATAGCGAATCCTAAATAGGCTATCTGTACAAATGTCTTCGGTATAATGATTGGGATTCGGTATAGTTGCCAGTATTCGGTGGTTATCACGAATTTGGGGAGGGGAATTTACTGAAATCATTTGGTAATTTTTCGATGCCGGAACTATTCGGTATATTTATGGATATTCCGTAGTTACACAGAATCCCGAATAAGCTATTGGTTCGAAATTATTCGGTATCATGATTGGGATTCGGTAATTTATTCAGTATAATTTCCAGAACTAGGAAGTTAACCACGAATCCTGATTTTTTTTTCCAGTTTCGACGAAAGTATACCGAATATGAATATTGTTTGGTAGTCTTTCGATACCAAAACATTCGGTGTAATAACCGGGATAACGGTAGTTATACAGAATCCCGAACATGCTATCGGTCTAAACTTATTCGGGATAATAACTGGGATTCGGTAATTTATTCGTTATAATTGCCAGGATTCGGAAGTTGACACGAACCTCGAAACTCAGAAGAGCTCGAGTGAAGCACTGGTCGCAGACAAAAGGCATGATCTATAATATCATCAATAGTCCTTACTTTTATTTTGGATCCCAAAAAGAATATCTAATCATAAATATTTCGAAAATTCCTCCTGCAGCACTTTTCGTAACATTCTCTGTTTTGTGGAATGACGCGTCATTTGACGTCCTAAAGCCAGTTTTAGGATTGAGATTTCGAAACATTAAAAGCTAGAATTTGGATGGAAATTAAGTTTGGCAGGAAAAAGCAACAACAACAAAAAATCGCCAGCGGCGCTCACTTTATGTGATTATATGTAGTATATTGGCCAGACTACAGTTGCTTTTGCTGCCGGAACGTCGCTCCATCCGGTCCTAGACAAAAAAAAAATGGATTTCGAAAATTTTCGCTGGCGGCGCTAGATTTAATTTTCTATTGGCTAAGGTGTTACTTGTGTGGCTTATGTGGGCTTCGCCAAAACGCCACTTAATAGTTGACTTATCGTCGTTCACTGCCATTTATTGTTACTCTTCCTACGTAATGGTTTCTGTTCCAAAATTTAAAGCTCGAATTCTTAGTTCTAGGACTCGGTAAAATTTTTGAAAGATTCGGTAAAATTTTGGCTCTGCACCCCCCCACCGAAAATGCACTTGCGACGCCCTGTCCCTATGACTTAAGTACGAAACACGGCGGTTATCCTACCGAAGAACAAGAAACGTCACCCAAACAAATCCTCCAAATTGACTCAAATCCCTGTTAGGCCAATCAACAACGATTGTTGTTTGTATATATGAACTTCACGTATCCTAGAAAAATGTCACAATTGGATTCCACGTCAAAAAACTGACCCTATCTTATCGTCAAACTAATATATATGGTTTCAGAATTCCACTGTCCCTCATTGCTGAAAATATGGATGCCCTGCTCTGGAACATTCGAGAAATTCTTAGAACTAAATATTTTCTTAAAGTTTGAATAGCTTAAACGATTGGCAAGGAGCTAATCGCCATGACGTTTCTGTTTCTTCGCTAGGCACACGGCGATTGTTTGTCGGCACGAGGTTAGTCTTGAGAGTGTTCGTGCGTTACTCTCGGGATTCTAAAGAAGCTCATCGATCCTAGAATTCTGCACGATGGGTCTGGAAAATGCGGGCAGAAGTCCCCTAACTACTAGACCTGCTAACAAACCTCAACTTCCAAAGTTGATGATCAGAGATTTTCAATTTATAACTGTTGATTCTTCTGGTGTGTGAAAGTTTCATATTTTCCTTTTGTCTTGTTTTTCCCTTTGTACGTCGTCCTTTTTCTTTTACCCGTATTCGAGTCCAAAGCAGGATCCGAGCGACCGTGGGATGATCTAGTGGCTGAATTCAGAAGTATAGGGCTGTAGCTATCAAATTAGCTCCTAGAGGAAAATCGAAGAGAAATATTCAAGCCTAATTGTGTTGCGAGAGCAACACTTTGGTTTTGTCCTCGTTTTTTTTTTTTTTTTTTTTTTTTTTCCTATGACTTCCGATTTCATTTTATTCCTGGTAACTGGGAAGGGTCTAACCTGTGCGGTTTTTACGGAAAGTGTGGACCTTAGGCCGGATTGATGAATATGACATTACATTTTGGAAAGCTCCGTAGAACTCTTGCCTGGGGCCAATAAGGATGGTTTTTGCTTGTCATCGAGCCAGAGCCTACGGTTTGCGAAGTGAAGTGGAGTTGTATAGCCTATGTCGGAGAGGACCATCTCAAGTTGTGTAGCGAACCTTTCGTTTCATCAAACCATGTTTCTGCTTTCGAGTGGAAAGCTCCGTTCTAGCACGCTAGCAGGCAGGCACCAGTTTCAATTGAAGATGGACTAAAATCTATAAGTGTTAAATATATGCGGCAGTTACCCGGCCCCCAGAGCCAACATATCTTCTTTGAGTGATAAATAGAAAAATCTAAAGAGACAAAAAAGTGGCTTTTTCCCACGGGTCCGAAAGTGCTGCCATCTATTGTTTCTGTCCATGTCTGCGACGATTCCAGCTGAGTTTATAATTTTTTTTTTTTTGCACTTGGGTTTGCGGTAGAGTAACGGTATCAGATGTGCCCCTTAAACTTTAAAAGTTCTCTCATTGCTAAAGAAACTAGAGCTTATCCTTTGCTCCTTTCTAAGTCGTGACGTTAGAAAGTTGGCCTACGGCAAAAAAGTCAACTTTTGAACTAAGACAGGTAGAATTTTTTTTTCGACGGCAAGCGATAGCCACTGATGAGCTGATCAAAGTATATGTCATCCATTTTTTGGTAAAAAAATTCCTTCATGAGATACACCAGTTTGAAAATTTCAAAGGGGTTGACAACTTCAGTAGTAAGGTACATTGAAACCAAAAATAGGCGATAGCAGTTATGAGCCATGTAGGGGACTTTTAAACAACAGTCGACTGTTAGCTCATAATCATCTTCGGTAATGAGGGCCTTGCAGCTTTTGCTAGTTGGTGTACCTGTTATTTGTTTCCGGTGTATTCGATGGTAAGAAAAATTTGGTTCCATTTCTGTACGCGATTTCAGCTGAGTTTATCATTCGTTTTTTTGCACTTGGGTTTGCGGTAGAGAAATGGTATCAGATGTACCTCTTAAACTTTAGAAGTTCTCTCATTGCTAAAGAAACTAGAGCTTATCCTTTGCTCCTTTCTAAGTGGTGACGTTAGAAAGTTGGCCTACGGCAAAAAAAAGTCAACTTTTGAACTAAGACAGGTAGAATTTTTTTTTTCGACGGCAATCGATAGCCGCTGATGAGCTGATCAAAGTATATGTCATCCATTTTTTGATACACAAATTCCTTCATGAGATACACCAGTTTGAAAGTTTCAAAGGGTTGACAACTTCAGTAGTAAGGTACACACTGAAACCAAAAATAGGTGATACCAGTTGTGAGACATGTAGGGGACTTGTACGCGGCAGTCGAGTGTTAGCTCATAATCATCTTCGGCAATGAGGGGTTTGCAGCTTTCGCTAGTTGGCGTACCTGTCATTTGATGGTAAGAACAATTAGGTTCCCAATTGTAAGACATGCAAGGGACTTGTCAGTAATAATAGGCTGTTATGCTACAAAAATCTTCAGCGATGAGGGGTTTGCAACTTTTGCTAGCCGGTGTACCCATTATTTTTATCCGGTGAACTTGATGTCTATCACGGGAAAGGGACTTGTCAGTAGAATCGGTGCACGAGGGGCTAGAAATTTGTGCAAATTGTTGCACATTGTATTCGATTTATATAAAACTGACGGTAAGAAAGTTTGTATCGATGGTCTCTCGCTGTATCTTAGGATTTACTGTTTTCGCAACGGGTACAAACGATAATGTAAAACAAGGTAGTTTCGTAATAATTAATAGTGTCATCTATGGTATTTTAATCCTGAAAAGTTACGGATAGCTTTATAATACCAACTAGATTATATAGGATATTGTTCCAAGTTTTCATCCGTCACGATGTCTACGATTGAAAAGGATAAAGTTCAACTGACTGCAAAGTCAATTTAGTCCCTTTTTCCGATATTCTTTTGTTGTGGTTAGGGCAATCGATGCCCTTGATGAGCTGATCAAACTATATGTCATCCATTTTTTTGAACAAAAATCCTTCATGAGATAAACCCGTTTGAAAGTTTCAAGGGGTTGACAACTTCAGGAGTAAGGTACACACTGAAACCAAAAATAGGCGATACCAGTTGTGAGACATGTAAGGGACGTGTAAGCAACAGTCGACTGTATGCAACAGTCGACTGTTAGCTCATAATCATCTTCGGCAATGAGGAGTTTGCAGCTTTTGCTAGTTGGTATACCTGTTATTTGTATCAGGTGTATTAGATGGTAAGAACAATTTTGTTCCCAAAAAGCCAAAACGGCTTTTATGCTATAATCATCTTCAGCGATGAGGGGTTTGCAACTTTTAATAGCTGGTGTATCCATTATTTGTTCCGATGAATTTGATGTCAATCACGGGAGAGGGACTTGTAAGTAAGAATCGGTTCACGAGGGGCTAGAAATTTTTGAAAATTGGTGCACATTGTATTCGATATCTGTAAATATGACGGTAAGAAAGTTTGTATTGATGGTCTATCGCTATAACCGAGGATTAACTGTTTACACAACGGGTACAAACGATACGGTAATCTAAAACAATAAGGTAGTTTTGTAATAATTAATAGTGTCATCTATGGTATTTTAATCCTGAAACGTTACGGATAGCTTTATAAAACCAACTAGATTATATAAGATATTGTTCCAAGTTTTCATCCGTCACGATATCTACGATTGAAAAGGATAAAGTCCAACTGACCGCCAAGTCAATTTAGTCCCTTCTTCCGATATTGTTTTGTTGTTGGTTTTACAACGCTAAAGAACAGCTTTTGATCATGTGATTATTCTTTTTAGAACATACCATTTTAAAAGCTTCGATAAGTTGACAATTTCAGCATTTAACCGACAGCGAAGAAACAAAACCAAAGTGTTGCTCTCGCAACACTTTAGTCGGCGAAGCCGGACAAAGGTTGCGGCAACACTTCACGTTGCCCCGGCAACGTAGGTCTAGTCTTGACTTAAAAACCTGACACAACATACCCACGGAAACTTCCGTTCCTAGATCCGAGCATTTTTGGGGGAGCAAGAGAAGAGAAATATGGACTTCTATAAATTGCGAACGAGTGGTCTGATTCGAGTGAAACTTCATGGGTGATACGAATCGATGGCCTCGACATGTAAAACATGCGTTCGAACCATATGCGATCACGATTAGGGGAATTGGGGGTGGGGGGACTTTTGACATGCACAAAAACCAAACGGATTGACCGAATGAGATGCAATTCGACAGTGCCAAGCTTATGCGGCCTAGATTTGTTATTTGGCGTCTGGGCCGGATTCGGCCAAGGTAGGGGGGGGGGGGGGGTACTGGAAACTTGCAGATAGGCTATGCTCCAATTTCAGTCAAACTTGATGAGGGAATTAAGAGATTGGGCCCGAACCGGCTCCGACAACGTTGGTGGGAAGGGGGGGGGGGGGTACCGGAAGTTTCCATAAATGCTCAGATTCGAGTGAAACTTGGTAGATGGTATACACGAAGATGCTTTAGGTGGTCGTTTTTTTTTATTCCGAACCAGATTCGGCCACGGTAGGTGGAAATAGAGTGAGTACCCGGAAATCGTGTAGCACGTCTAGGGATCAAACAAATGGATTTATTGGGATGAAAGTTTGAACAGTCATGTGCATTTGCAATCGAGACGATGCCGGAACTGCTCAGAAATGAGTGAAACTAAATATCCTATTTCTATTTCCGAACCGCCTTTTTGGATGGCGGGTGTATTTTGTGACGTTTTCATCTACTTTCTTGTACAGCCTACTCGTACAAGTGCCATATGAGCTCGTAGCTCTTGTTAATTTCATCAAAAACACATAAATTAAGCAAACATTTACCATTAACGGCCACTTTTAAGACAGAAGAATCCTGATTGTGGCCGTAATTCTAACCACCATGAATCCGCTATATCATTCCCTCATTACCTCCTCCCCTTTGAGGGGGGGTGGGGGGATAATTTTTTTTTTTTTTTTTTTTTTTTTTAAATAAGTACCCTTTCCTCTTATCACACTTCTTTCCTTTTCAAATAATGGGATTTAACCATTCTCTTGAATGATGCCAGACTTACAGCCTCTCTGACCGATTCTGGAAGGTCATTCCAGGCGCTCACACCTATGTTCCTGAGAACAAATCCTGCTCTTGTTGTGTTTCTTCTCTCGTGAGCTAAATCCTCTGAATGTCGGGTAAAATAAGGGTGATAAAACGAGTTAGTGTTAAAAAAATCATAAAAGTACTCGGGGCTTACCTTATTATAGTAAGCGTGGTAACTACTCATCTCTGTAACGTGATTGGCCGGATTATTCCGTGGATTGATATTTTACCGAAGATTTAAAAATGTGTTGCAGCCTTGACGCCAAGAAGCAAAAATTCGTAACGGCGTGCGTAGTAACTACGGTAAGTGGGGTGGAACATACTCGTCATATTCCGTCGATCAAAGTATTCCTGCAGCCTAAGGTGACCGCAAATTAGACTGCCCTAAAAGGCTATGTCAGCTGAGATTTATTCTAACAGTATATTTAGCAGAGCAAAATAATACTAGAGAGTAGCGCCGAGACCTATGCTCTCCATTCTTTGCAAACGGACCATACTCGTAGCGCCGCCCACTACGCTTGCGGCATTTAAAGCTAGACACACTTGCCGATTTACAGATTTCTAGTAAAGCAAGGGCGCGGTCTGCACACACCAAGAAGACAATGGAGGATGTATCCTTTTTTTGCAGTGTCCAGGATGTGAAGTTATCCGAGCAAGCGCTAGTGTACGATTGAAAGAGTTTCAGTAGGGTTGTTCTCTACCGCTAGAGGCGATAGTATCGCTGCTATTCGAGTGTGTGTCAATTTTTGGGATCCCAAAACGCAAGTGGAGGGATACCTATGACATCGTACAAGATGTCCGTCTGTCCATCTGTCCGTCTGTTAACGCGATAATTCTCGAAGGGAATGAGATATTTTGATGAAACTTGGTGTGAGGACTCTTTGGGTCAAGGGTAAGGTCAAGTTCGTAGATGGGCTCTGTAGCCCTACAATTAGGGGCGGGGGTTCAAATTGAGGGGCAAACAAAATATTTTTATACATCTAATGTGATAGTCGTTTATGGGGTAAAAAGACATGCTGAACACGAATATGCAAAACATTTTTTCGTCCGACAAGTAGTTCGCCCGGGATCCGGCAAACACCAGAAAGTTTTTTGAAAGTAAAAGTTTCATTTGAAGTTGATTTTAATGTTCGATTTAGAGGTAAGAAGACATGCTGAACACGATGGTGAAATCCATTTTCTCGCGGGACGAGTACTTTGTTCGGAATCTGGCAAAAACCGGAAAATTTGTTAAAAGTAGTTAGAGGTAAGAAGACATGCTGAACACTTGTGTGAAAATCATTTTCTACCCGGACAACTAATTCGCCCGAAATCCGCCCGAAACCGGAACATTTGTTAAAAGTTATAAGTTTTATGTGTATTTGATTAGAAGACAGATTTAGGGGTAGGAAGAAACGCTGAGTCTGTATATGACAATCATTTTTTACCCGGACATATAATTTGTCCGGAATCCGGTTGTAAACGTTTTCGGGATCCCAAAACGTAAGTGGAGGGATACCTATGACATCGCAAAATTTGTCCGTCTGTAAGCACGATAACTCTCGAAGAGAATGAGATATTTTGATGAAACTTGGTGTGAGGGTTCGTTGGGTCGTCGGACCAGTCGAGTTCGTAGATGGGCTTTGTAGCCCTACATTTAGGGGTGGGGGAGGGGGTTCAAATAAGGGGCAAACAAAATATTTCGAAATATCTAATGTGATAGTCGATCATGGGGTAAGAGACATGTTGAACACGATGTTGAAAACCATCTTGTCATCGGACAAGTTGGCTGGCGGATGGAACGAATAGTTATCTATTAGTTAGAGGAACAAGTAAATCTAGGTTAGACGGTTCGATCCTTTAATAAAATCTTTTAATAGTAAATATCACCAAGTTAAATATCCAAGAAAAGCGAGATCAATGAGTTGTATCGCAGCGTAAACTAACATACAAAACAAACCAACTAAATAAAAGATAAAATGAAACCTGACAAACTACTAAATCTTTGCAGTTTCTTTAAGAAATTGCTATAGCCGAGAGAATACTTTGGTTTGTTTCTTGAGTATCGATTAAATGCTGAATTAGTCAACCGATCGTGGTTTTCAATAGTTTTAATTCCAAAAACACTTTTTGCCTGCACTGATGACGCAATCAGTAGTCTCACAGGCCTAGCTGTCCCTCAACGATGAAAAAAAAAAAAATCTACAGCCGGGGACTTTTTGCCATGGGGACGTTTCGGCAGGGGACGTTTTGATCGGGGACGTTTTGTCACGGATACGTTTTGTCGTGGGGACATCATTGTCATGGGGACGTTTTGTCACGGGGACGTTTCGCCAGGGGACGTTTCAAATGAGGACGTTTGTCGACAACCCTGCCAAACAGCTTGAATTGGTGGACCTCCGTTCGACAGCGTTTCACGACCAGATCATCCGGTTTGGATTTCACAAGAAAAATCCCCTTATATGCTACCTGACATACGTCCGTCCACTACTCGAATATGGATGCCCGGTATGGAATGCTGGGATCACTCAAGAACAAAGCGACCGACTCGAAGTGTTTCAAAAGAGAGCCTGCAAAATAATTCTTGGATCAAATTACATCGACTACAAAAATAGCCTAACAACACTTCAGTTGGTCACTTTGTCCGAAAGACGCCACCAGTTGGTAATGAACTTCGGGATGACGTGCCTAGCAAGTGAGCAGCACCGCGATATTTTACCTGCTTTCATTGCTCCAAGAACTGACAACCCAGCTACCCGGACATCCCAAAAAAACGCAGGGAAACAAAAACTAATTGCCCCACCAACTCACTCATCGGACAGATACCTTAACTCATTTGTGCCATACTTTGTCAAATTTTATAATCAGCTACAGTGACATTTTGTAAATGCATCATTTAATTGTATATATAATTCGAGTGTATAAATTTGTTGACAATCCTACGCTATTTTTTGTGAAAACATAAATATTAAGGAAAATAAACATTGATTGATTGATTGATTGATCCGAGAAGCCAGAGCAAACTAACACTATGAAGTTGCGCCAAGACTTGAAAGAATTGACACAAACTCCAATAGCAGTGACACTAGCACCACTAGCGATAGTGAACGTCCCTACTGAAACTCTTATCAGTTGTGCACCAGCGCTGGCTAAAATACCGTAATATTTTGAACACAGCAAAAAAAAAACAAGAGCTACGATCTCATATGGCACTTGTTACGAGTAGGCTGTACAAGATAGTAGATAAGAACGTCACAAAATACACCCGCCATCCAAAAATGCGGTTCGAAAATAGAAATAGGATATTTAGTTTCACTCATTTCTGAGCAGTTCCGGCATCGTCTCGATTATCTGTAGCAAATGCACATGACTGTTCAAACTTTCATCCCAATAAATCCATTTGTTTGACCCCTAGACGTGCTACACGATTTCCGGTACTCCCTCTATCTCCACCTACCGTGGCCGAATCTGGTTCGGAATAAAAAAAATCGACCACCTAAAGATTCTTATTTTATACCATCTA
The DNA here is from genome assembly GCA_023053575.1 of Branchinecta lynchi. Taxonomy (NCBI): domain Eukaryota; kingdom Metazoa; phylum Arthropoda; class Branchiopoda; order Anostraca; family Branchinectidae; genus Branchinecta; species Branchinecta lynchi. The sequence continues at coordinate 20,118,302 of JAKZAP010000020.1, forward strand.
TCAAGTTTCAGTCGAATCTGAGCATTTTTGGAAAGTTCCGGTACCCCCCCCCCCTCCCACCAACGTTGTCGGATCCGATTCGGGCCCAATCTCTTGATTTCCTATTCCTGTCAATCAAGTTTTAGTGAGATTGGAGCATAGCCTATCTGCAAGTTTCCAGTACCCCCCCCCCCCCCTACCTTGGCCGAATCCGGCCCGGACGCCAAATAACAAATCTAGGCCGCATAAACTTGGCACTGTCGAATTTGCATCTCATTCGGTCCATCCGTTTGGTTTTTGTGCATGTCAAATGTCCCCCCCCCCCAATTCCCCTTATGGCGGTCGCATATAGTTCTAACGCATGTTTTACATGTCGAGGCCATCGATTCGTATCACCCATGAAGTTTCACTCGAATCAGACCACCCGTTCGCAATTTATAGAAGTCAATTTCCATATTTCTCTTCTATTGCTCCCCCAAAAAATGCTCGGATCTAGGAACGGTAGTTTCCGGGGGTATGTTGTGTCAGGTTCTTAAGTCAAGATAATTTGGGTCGCTAATATGCCTGGAAAATTTCGTTGTCGTTTTACATCTGGAACTATTCTAACTCACGACTACCGGAATTCCAGGAAACCCCCTCCAGCTCCCCCCACAGAGCCCCGAAACCATCTGGCTCCGTCAATTTCATCTAGGCCTAATGCTTGTTACATCCATTAAGTTCCGTCCCAATCCCTCTGCTTTTAGAGTTTCTTGAGTTCCCCCCCCCCCCCCCCCATCCCTACAGGTATCGGACTCGACCCGGAAGTGACACTGAACGTCCAAGGCGATAGCTCACCAGACAAGTTTCATTCAAATCCGATCACCCGTTCAAAAGTTATGCACGTCACTAGATTCCGGACTCCCTTTCAACCTTTGTACTTTCAACCAAGTTTCATCCGGATCCCTCCACTCTAAGTGTTTCCAAGATTTCCGGTTTCCCCCTCCAGCTCCCCCCGATGTCACCGGATCCGGTCTGGATTTAAAACGGAGGGTCTGAGACACGAGGTCCTTCCATATATCAAGTTTCATTAAGATCCGATCTCCCGTTCGTAAGCTAAAAATATCTCATTTTTCCTAATTTTTTCGGATTCCCCCTCCCTCCACTCCCCTCCAGATGGTCGGATCGGGGAAGCGACCATTTCTAATTTAATCTGGTCCAGTTCCTGATATGCCTGCCAAGGTTCATCGTCCTAGCTTATCTGGAAGTGCCCGAACTAGCAAAACCGGGACCGACAGACCGACTGACGGACAGAAATTACAATCGCTATATGGCACTTGGCCGAAGGGCAAGTGCCATAAAAAGATACAACATCCCTTGTTTCCTCGACGTGTGCAGACCGCGTCTTCGCTTTACTAGAAATTTCTAAATCCGCAAGTTAGTCAAGCTTTAAATGCCGCAAGCTTAGTGGGCGGCGATATAATATAATAATAATAATAATGTAACTGCATCAAAAGGCTTTCGCCTCTGAAAATTTCTCTATACACTAAAGCTAAGTGCACACACAGTCCTGTAAGATTCCGCATGCGAATTTCGCGTCACTATGCCCGACAGGTTTGTTTAGATAAAACGAAATTCGGACGGGAAACTTGGCCCCAGATTTGAAAAATCCAATGCTTAGTCTACAGTCAGATGATGCTGATTGATTGCCGAATGTTTGCAAATTCTCTGTTCATTAAAAATGTCTGTTTTATATTGTTTATATAAAATACAGGAGGTGTAGCCTATGTAACTTTGAACAGTTCTGAGGAGTATCAAAGAAAGATGCAATTAAGAAACTGCTTTGATTGGCCATTATTTTCCTTTTATTGCAGCAAATGTATGAAATGTCGCTATTTAACTGTAAAAAGATAAACTGTAAAAATATTCAGACCTGTAGATAGCCTAGTCAACATTTAAGTTTGCCTGGTAGCTTGCATTCAGTATACACTTGCAGCCAAGATCTTTCTCTAACAAACATGGTTTTGCAGCTGACATTAAATAGGTCGTAGAAACATAACAAATTTCAAACACAGCAATTTTCAATTCTCAGAGCACAATTTCGCATGCGTTTAAAATTCGCTCTGGAAAAAGTAGAATATTTTCTACTCAAATCGGAACGAAACTATCGGACCGAATCCGCATGCGATGCGTCAAAATTCCGGAGCGGAGAAGGAAATTCGCACCGGACTGTGTAAATTGAATTTTAGCCAGTTACAATCGCCACATCATGCTTTGAATTGATCGATATTTGCGATATTTACGACACTTTCTGGTAGATTATTCCAATGTTCCACTATCCGGTTTCTGAAGCTCCATTAGACATGAGTATGACCCGTTTGCGAAGCAAGGAAAGCATAGGTCTTGACGCTACACCCTAGTATTATTTTGCTCTGCGAGAAGCTCTGGTCGCTTTCACTACCCACAAACACGAATTCTTCAAAACGTCAGTTTGCTCACACCAAAACCCGACAGTTCGTGCACACGCCAGTTCGCCCACAGGTCAGCCCACACTATACAATTGTCAGTTGAGACAAAAGTCAGTTCGTCTGCAAAATCCGCCACTACGCCCACATATTAGTTGTGTGGCCAGTTATCGTGGTATCAGATATTCAGAACTGGTCGTGGTATCTGAAAAGTCATCTCACTTTCATCAAATTTTGTAAGATTGATGAGAAAGAACTTTAGCACTTAGCGATGTAAATGGATATCTGTTTTTATTTTGGGATGACCTCTAAAATTGCAATTTCGGCAATAGTCGTTTTTGCAGAGCACCGTGTATAAGATACCACGATTACTACAAAAACGACTAATTGCAGATCGAGTTACCGTTGTAACAGATACCATGGTATCAGTAAAAACGCAACTATTGTTTACCTAAAGCACTCAAGGTGTTTCCGTAGATACTCGGATTAATACTCTGTATGAATAAGTCCAGAACACGCCAATGATCATCGGGAAGAACGAGAAAATGTAGCACTACCGACTCAAACTCAACAACTCAATCCTGTGTAAGCCAATCACGGTGATGTTTGGTAGCAGCTGTGATACTGCTTCTGGCTCTTCCGATAGGTACAGGGCGATTTTGCATCGGCAAGAAGAGTTAGTCATCAAGAGTATTGTAATTGTGTGACTTCGACTCGCTTGCTGCTCGCCTCTGTAGGATATAGCCTACACTTAAGCACCGGCATCGAGTCATTGCTCGATTTGGACTAATAGACTTGCCCTCTCGGATTCAAACTTCGAGTGATGACCTGTGTAAAAAGACCATTAACCTGATTCACGCTTACGACCCTCTGCGGACATTCTTTGTTATTGATGCTGGTTAGATTGTTCACGTTGTTTTGTTTAGTTTGTTTGTTATTGTTGTTTTTTTTTGTTATTTATCGTTTTGTTTCTTTCATAATACTTCGTATTTTGTGTTTTACACTTTACGGGTAATAAAGTTCATTTATTTATTCATTAAAATGAAAAACTATATATAAGGTTTGAAGCCAAGCTGACCATTCATTACGAAAGAAATAGAAAACCGTGATTTTCGGGGTTTTTTCTTGATCAGCTAATTATCCCTCTAGGATGGGCCGTTTTCTGGGTGAAAGCTTCTGCGCTTTCCCAGACGGATGGTAAATTGTAAATATAAACAGAGCTCAGAATTGTAAATAATCACAGATTTGTACATACATTTTTAACACGCACATTTTATCTTTCGTTGTTTTATTTTTATCTGCATTCCCACCGTTTTCTTCTGGTTTTTAGTTACATCTCGTCTTATTGTCTGTTGGTTCCGCATCGTTCTCCTGTTGTGATTGTGGTGGATTTTATGATTTAGTTTTGTTTTGTTTTTAGCTGAGGACGGTTTGCCGGAAGTGCAACCGAAATATCCGAATTTATATTTATCCCTCGCACATCATCCTAGAGGGATAATTAGCTGATCAAGAAAAAACCCCGAAAATCACGGTTTTCTATTTCTTTAGGAAAAACTATATTATTTCCGAAGTTTGTACCTAGGGAGGTTTGCGTCTACTGGCGTTTGTGTGAACTGACGGATTTTCTTCGGTCAACTGACGTATGGCGAACTGTCGAAAAATTTGGGTGTACTGACAGTTTTTGCAGATGAACTGACGTTTGTGTGTAATAACGTGTCTGTTTCTGGAATTTTCGGTGGCCTGGAAGCCATGTGTTGAATATCACCTTAAATATAACATCAGTCTTAAATTTCATTAAATATATTTTATTAAAAAATTAAATATTACCTTGCAGATAATGCCTGGCTACTACCACTTCACCCACCGCAGAATAGCAAAGCGATCAGCTGAGCCTGCGGAAGAGCATACGAAATTGCTAATCGAAGAACCAGAGGTAAGTGGCCTAGAATAAAATAGAAAAGTCTTTTATTAATACCCAAATCGTAGACGGATACTCGTCGAACAACAGTAACATCTTGTGGTAGAATGCGATCAGCTCACAGATCCCAGGGGTCATTTTCTCAGTTGGTAAAATATTAAGTTCCCTGACTTTCTTGACACGAGAAATAAAGCTAGAAAAATAAGATTTGTCAATTCTTAAAGTATGCTTTAGCTAAATAAAGTAACGCATTGAGTTATGTAAATTGTATTTTCATGTATTTGTTTTAAAAACCTTATGAGTTGAAATGCCTATCTAACTGCAACCCGTATTGCACTTCATCTCTTTCGTCGGCTTCGGATCTTCGACTCTCAGTTAACTCTTCCTCCAAAACGTTTCTTGCTCACATTTTTTCTCGAATTCCCTACATTTTTCTCTTCTTTGTCAGTAATTGCTCTGATTGAACATCCGCTAAGGGTGGTCTGCAGTAATTACTTTGGCTTCGTGATGATTGTTTTGTTTTAATTTGTTTTTTCAGTTTTTCTTGTTCCACAAATGAAACCGCTTGAGAGTCCTTTAAGCATCATCAGACTCGGCGTCGACCTGAACTAATTTCCGGAACTTTTGGAGACAGGCATGAATAAGTTTCCAAGTAAGCCTAATAATAGGTCCAGAGGAGAAAGTTCTAGATTGGGTCTATGCAATAAAACTTCTAGTACGCCTCTTAACAATAATAACAATAATTGTATTGGAAAGAGCTTCCGATGGCAATACGCACCTTCAACTCGGTGATGCACAAACACGCAAATATCACTTTTTGTTCTTCTTTGAGAAGTTTGGCATTTTTGGCGATGGGGAATATCGCCATAGCACGGCAAGTATGTCTTTCGCCTTAACACTTCCACGCAAAGTATACCTTTCAGTGTCTATGACACTTGCACTTCGGCCAACCGATCGCATTTTCTATCCGTCCGTCGCTCGGTCCGGGTTTTGCTAGTTCGGGCACTTCCACATAAGCTAGGACGATCGGCAGGCATATCAGAGACCCAAAAAGATTAACATGGAAATATTCATTTTCCCGATCTGACGGTCTAGGGGGGAGTGGAGGGAGGGGGAATCTGGAAAATTGAGGTATGTTTAACGTTCGAGCGTGTGATAGGATCTTAATGAAACTTCATATTTGGAAAGACCGGATGTCTCAGACGATCCGGACCGGATGTCTCAGACGATTCGGACCGGATCCGGTGACTGTGGGGGGGGGGGGTCGAGAGAGGAACCGGAAATCTTAGGAAACGCTTGGAGTGAAGGGATCGTAATGAGCGCTTGGTGAGAGGAATAAGCTCAAATCCTAGATACGTCGTTGACATAACCGGACCGGATCCGGGCACTTTTGGGGGAGTGGTGGGGGTGGGGGGTGGCTCCGGAATTCTGGTGACCCCGCGAGCTCGGTACTTCCTGATGTACTAGAACGATGAAACTTGGCAGGCGTATCAGGGATCCCAACAGACTGACTTGAGAATAGCCATTTGCCCAATCGGAACATCCTGGGGGGATGGGAAATCCGGAATCTAGTAGCATGCATAACTTTTGAACAGGTGGTCGGATTTGAATGAAACATAGCAAGGGAAAGAGCTATCGTCTCAGATGTTCCGTGTCAAATCTGGGCCGGATCCGATACCTGCGGGGGTGGAGGGGGGCCACAAGCATAAGCCCTAGATACGTTCTTGACAGAACCAGATCGCATCGGGGCTTGTTGGGGGAAGTTCGAGGGGGGTTTCTCCGAACTCTGGTGATTGCGAGTTAGGATACTTCAAGATGTGCTATGGACGATGAAACTTGGCAGGCACATTAGTGACCAAATAGACCAAAAGACCCGACACAATACCCCAGAAAAACTTCCGTTCCTGGATCCGACCATTTCTGAGGGAGTTCAGGGAAGAGGAATCCAGAAACTATTGACTTCTGTAGGTTGCGAGCGGGTGGTCCGATTCGAGGGAATCTTTATGGATGATAAGCACTGATGGCCTAGATGTTCAAAACTTGTGTCCGTGCTATATATATATATATATTTATTTTTTCCCGCTTACAAAAACTGAAGAAAAGCGGAGTACAAAGGGGAAAAAAAAAAGAGAAAAAAAAGAAACAAACATAACTTCACACAATAACCAAACAATAAACAGAATACTACTTATAATAGATGGGTCAGTAAATTTTCTGACAGCATGTTTAACGCCCTTAAGTGTGCTCGGTTTTCTATTAGCTCTATTTTGCTGCCATGGATGGGGGAGTTGGAGGGGGGGGGGGGGTCCGGAAATTTTGTGACATGCACAAAAACTAACAAATGGGCCCAATGGGATGCAAGTTGGACAATACCAAGCTTATACAGCCTAGACTTGTTATTTCAGTAGGGGGTAGGAGGATGATGAAGGGGGAACTAGAAATTTGCAGAAATGCTCCGATCCGAGTCAAACTTGATGGGTGGGAAGAGGAGATGTCAGAGATGCGAAGTCTATGTTTCCGAGTCATATTCGGCCACAGTGCTGGATTCGTTTTTCCAGTTTGAGCGGCTTGCCTGAAGAGGACCCTTGCCAAGAAGGGCCGAAATAAGTCTCTAATAAAATTCAGTGGACGTATCTGTTTTGCACCATCAAATATGATTCGTAGTCAATTGGGCTGAAGGAATATTTATAGTGGGGGAGTTTGGGATGGGGGTCTCGGAAATTTTGTTGGTAGAGTAGGAGTCATCGAGTGGAGCGATTTTAATGAAACTTGGAAAGTAGAGAGATCACATACCATAGATGACATATTTTAGGGTCCGAACCGGATACGAGCGCGGTGGGGGGGGGGGGTACCAGAATTTCCTGTTAAATGCCCAGATTCGAGTAAAGCTTGATATGCGGTAAGAGACGGTGCTTTAGATGATCCATTTGTATGTCCGAACCAGAGTAGGCCGCGGTAGGGGGAGTTCGGAGGGGAGCTACCAGAAATAGTGTGGATTTGCCGTAGAGGATCCGAGGCGATGCCAGAAATACTCAGACTCGAGTGTAACCAGATATCCTATTTCTAGGTGCGATCCTAGGGATCCTAGGGATCCTAGGGGGGGTTGAAGGGAATTTTTCTGATGTTCTCATCTAACTAAATACTTATGTCCAATCGTATCAGTAGTGCCAAACTTCTTTCCCACTAATTTGACAAAAACTTCGGCTCTTGTGTTGGGGCCGACGAAAGAGAGATGAATTTTTTCAAATACCACGGTCAGTTACTACGGTCGTGATTGTGGTATATCAATATTAGATACAACGGTAGCTGGCCAAATACACAGTAAGTGAAAACAGTAACTTTTGACCGCGGTATCAGATACCACGGTAACTGTAAAACGACTATAATCCCAAAATCTTGTTACCTTGTCAAGAAGGGATAACTAGTAAGAACGTCTCTCTCTCAGCCGTTGCGCCCGTCGTCTTCCGGAAGCATTGAGTTGGTGATAGCAGGGGCGTCACGACTTGGGGGAGGGGGGGGGGGGGTCGTTCCCCCCGAATTCTGTCGGCCAGTCCGTAAAAAATAACCGATCCGGCGCGAAACGCCACGATTTTTCGTCAAATCAGTTGATTTTTTTCATGAAAACAGTCGTTTTTCTGAAAATCAGCCGATTTTTTTCAAAAATGTCATTATTGGTCCCCCCCCCCCCACACATTTTGGCTAGTAACGCCTGTAGGTGTTAGTATCCGAGATGTTGTATAGCATCCATTTTGGATAGCGCCATAGTGCTATTGTGTTGAGCGTTGCAGGGACCAAGAACAAATAAGTCAATAGAACCTCCGTCTTTGGCCCAGTGCACCGACTATGCATACCCCGAAGAAACTGAGCAGAGCCAGACCTACTTTCTGAGCTTTGAGTTGAGCTCGTCTACTTCCCTCTTAGCCACTGCGCGTTGCTACTTCCCTTTTAGTCACTTGGCCATTTGTTCTTGAGGGACACAAGAATGCCAGAATAGTGATATCCCTTATTTGGTCAAGAAATACACTCATTTTATAGTCTGAGGAATGATGCTTTGGGATAAGGGAGAGAAAGATATTCTACTACATAGTGGTATCCCTGTACTTGGATCATCAGGAAGAGCAATTAGCTTCTTTTTTATTACCTTTATTTATTTATTTTTTATTTCTCCTTGTTTTTCTTCTTTTTTCTTTGTCTGTTATATGGAAGAAAAAAAAAATTGATCAACTAGTGTTGAAATGAAATTAAGTTATTGTTTAAGTTAAGTTGAAGTACTCAATTGATCAACTAGTGTTGAAATGAAATTAAGTTATTGTTTAAGTTAAGTTGAAACGCCCAGTGCCAGTGCATTTATGTCTTCTCATGGGCGGTTACCTGTCATGATGGGTTGTTGTGTAATTTAGCAATACAATAATCTAATCTAATCTTATCAGTAAAAAGTTAGTTCCACATTTCTTGTATTATAGGCCTACTCATTATTAGACATGTTCATTTTAAATAGCCATAAGGGTTATCGAAGACTAAGTTTAAAAAGCCTTTCTAATGGAACGAAGCAGATAGCCCTTTGGGAGCTGGGGTAGAGTCGACATTTCACAGCCTTGGGGGGGGGGGGGGGAGGCCCCCCCCCCAATTCTGTCGGCCAGTCTGTGAAAAATAACCGAGTCTGCGCGAAGCGATAGCCCTGGGCTCAATGCTAGCGAGTAGCGTTGTCCAATTTCATCTCTTCCTGCTCGATGACTTCCGAGGTTTCCCCCAGGGAATGCCAAACATTTCGAAATGAAAATATTCTAAGCGGCTTTACTAGTACCAGGAATTATTACTTTCTAGACATGAGATACATACAGCTTTATATCCCCTCAGTAAATACAGCGGCCGACAAAATTATACTCGAAACTAGTTGCGTTTTTGATTGCCGTTCCTGATCTCAGTTCTTCTTATTTCTCGTTTTCGATCACCTTCCGAGTTCGCAGTTTGTTTAATTGTCGTTTTTGCTGAAACGGAGACCGTGTCAGTTCTCGGTTCTACAACACTTGCGAGTGAAACGGCGAACGGTGACGCAGACGCAGTTCCCGGTCCGAGTTCACCTGTCATGAATAAATTAACCGAACAAAATTGAAAGTCCTGGGAAGTGTGTTTGGAAATGGATGATTACTACTTGTATATTTCAACTACAAGAATTGCCTTTTCACTGTCAAATTTAACTACCCTTTGCTGACTTATTTAGGCGATGTTATGAATGATTTGCCGGGATGCTTATTTTCCATTTTTGGGATCCCAAAACGTAAGTGGAGGGATACCTATGACATCGCAAAAGTTTTCCGTCCGTCCGTCCGTCTGTAAGCACGATAACTCTCGAAGGGAACGAGATATTTTGATGAAACTTGGTATGAGGTTTGTTTGGGTCAAGGGTAAGGTCGAGTTCGTAGATGGGCTCTGTAGCCCTATATTTGGAGGTGGGGGAGGGGGTTCAATTTAAGGGACAAACAAAATATTTTTAAACAGCTAATGTGATAGTCGATTATTGACTAAGAAGACATGCTGAGCACGATGGTGACAATCATTTTCTCGCCGGACAAGTAGTTTGTCCGGAATCCGGCAAAAACCGGAAAGTTTGTTAAAGTAAAAGTTTCATTTGAAGTTGATTAAATGTTTGATTTAGGGGTAAGAAGACATGCTGAGCACGATGGTGAAAACCATTTTCTCGCTGGACGAGTAGTTCGTCCGGAATCCGGCAAAAACCGGAAATTTGGTTAAAAGTAAAAGTTTCATTTGAAGTTGATTAAATGTTTGATTTATGGGTAAGAAGGCATGCTGAACCCGAGGGTGAAAATCATTTTCTCGCCGGACAACTAGTTCGCCTGTAATCCGGCCAAAACCGGAAAATATGTTAAAAGTAAAAGCTTTATCTGAAGTTGATTAGATGATATATTTAGGGGTAAGAAGAGACGCTGAGTCTGTATATAATGATCATTTTTTACCCGGACATATAATTAGTCCGGAATCCGGTTGTACCCGCATTTTTTTAAGTCAAAATTTTATTTAAAGTTGATTAGATTTCCTTATAGGGATAAGGAGATACGCCGGCTTCGTTTCTGAATTTTTCTTTTTTTGCTGGACTAGCAGTTCGCTCGGAATTCGGGCGAAACCGCAAATTTGGTAGTAGTAAAGCAGGAAGTTTCGGTCAATATCGTCAAAATAGATATGGCTTATAGAGGTATAGATAGGTAGATAGAATATCTGAACTCGGTTTTCTCTGATAATTAGCCTGGCGAAGACAAGACCGAATTGTCTGGATCAAATCTTAGATTTTTGGGATCCCATCGACACCTTTGGTCTTGTTATTCACCTGCGTCTTGAAACGGCGAAGGCGTCAGGCGAACTGAGTGTAAACACAGAAATTAAGCTTCAACGGCGAACTCACAGGAGAACTTACACATGCGATCAAAAACGCAACTACTTGTTTTTGTATGTAGCGCAAGAGCCCTATGGTATTCGTATAGTGTTGCAGATAAGCTCAAACAATAAGGCAAAGGCTGATGACGCGTTCTACCGCTTGTCGTGGATATGACCCGTTGTAAGCTGGATTACCAAACATCGGCTTTCAGTTTAGTTCATTTAACTGTTTTTTAAAGAAAAAACACAACTAACATGACATTCCTACCAGGAATGCACACACAAATAGATCCAAATAGAGGAAGGTGTAACAGAAAAGCCCTTGGTAGTGTGTATAATAGTTTTTGTTCTCCCTCTGTCTGCAACCTTTCCGGAATGTTTGGTATTCTGAGGAGGCAAAAAGATTTAAAATGTATCAGGAAATATCGAAATATTGTAAAGTTCTCTTGTACCTTCCTCGACGTTATAGGAATTCCCGTATAACTACAACTTTTTTGCCCTCTGACCCTTGTGCAAAGTTATCTGCACTTGCCCAGGACCTTCACGTTTCTGCCCTTGGCCATTTCTCCGTATTCTCTCTAGGAAGAAGATTTTTTCGACCCGATTAGTCCTTTTTTTTTAATGTTTATTTTTTATCTTGTGCATTTACTACATTATTGAAAGCTCAGTGTATTGTTTCCCTTTTCTTTGTCTGTACTGCACTATTTTCCTCTTCTTAAGTACGTAAATAAAATTTCATCTTCATCAAAAGGATGCATGGCTAGGGTTAGACAATAAACAATATTAATTTAAACAAACATATTAACTAAGTCTATCGAGAAAAAAATAAGTTAGCGGAAAACTTAACCTATGGTTCAATTTTAAATATAAGAAAGAAAGTAGAGAAAGCAAAAATAAACAAGAAAGAAGGAAAACAAAAAGTTGAAAAAAAGCCTGAAGCATTGGTTTTTCTGTGAGGGGAGTTACCCCCACTTCCAAGGCGACCCTCACCGACCCATGAAAAAATCATAAAATGGTTGCAGGCATTACTCTTGATGACTATCTCTCCTTGCCGATGCAGAATCTCCGGCCTCTCCGGATAGCTAGCGGAAGAAAGGCAGAAGTGGTGTCAAAGCTGTACCCAAAGATCGCGGTGAGTGTTGAGTCGAGGAGTAGAGTCGTACGGAGACGCTTACTCCTTCTTCCTGAGGATCACTGGCATGTTTTGGACTTAGTCGTATAGAATGAATGAATGAATGAATGACTAAATGAATTTATGACGCACTGCCCAAGGGCGTAAGTGCAGTAAAAAAGATAAAGAAATATAAAATAATCGCAACAAACTCAACAAATATTTTCCATAAAGGTTCACTAATTTAGAATCACGTTGATGGGATCATGGACAGGTAATTTTCCAATCGGAGAACACAAAATAGAGTACCATCAGGAGCGCAGAAGCGCTAACGAGGAGCATCAACCAAAGATGGCGAGAAAAGGCCCTTCCTTTTTTCTTCAGAACGACTACATTTTATTGTAGAACGGTTCGAAACTTTTCACGGCGAAGAGCGTGCGATGCTGTCCTTTTCAAAATGTGTTCAGTCCCATTCAAAGTTTCGAGTGTCCTCTATTTCCGTGGATAACCCTTCCGGTGCTTGACCGATTGTTCGTGAATATTTTAGGAAGTAGAAAATGTGAATGACAAAATGTACAGCAGTTGGTCTAGTCGGTTTAGTTCAGGTGGAATTTTGACGTTTGTTTTCCAAGGGTAAAAAATAGTTGTTTTCCTAATGTAGGCTACTCGGCATGAAAAATTCAAAGAACAGTGAAAGCGTGATAGATAGGATCAGGGCGATGCAGCAATAAACGAATCCAGCACGGAGGAAAAATAGCTTCAGGTAATGTAGCTATAATGCTATATTGCTTCGCTGCAATAAATGAAAAATAAACTTTTAACGATCGAGGAGATCACTCACCAGAATGGTAGTTAGGATTTGAGTTTGCCAAACGTTTATTTCTCTCGACAACTTTTAACTGGGCAGCTACAAGCTTATTTTCAGCGCTCGACTGTCATTTTACAACAACTGTAATGAGAGGAGTGTTTTGTGATCATCATAACACCTTGACGGTCTTTTAGATGGTCTACACTTTTTTATGGCACTCGCCCTTCGGCCAGGTGCCATATAGCGATCGCAATTTCTGTCCGTCCGTCGGTCGGTCTGTCCAGGTTTTTCTAGTTTGGGCACTTCCACATAAGCTAGGACGTTGAAAATTGGCAGGCGTATTAGGGACCCCAAACGATCACATCCCCGATTCGAGCATCGTGGGGGGAATGGCGGCAGGGGGAATCCGGAATATAGAGGAATTTATAACTTTTGAACGGGTGATCGGATCTTAATGAAACTTGATATTTGGAAGGACCTGGTGTCTCAGACGACCCAATTTAAATCCGAACCGGATCCGGTGACTTTGGGGGGAGCTGGAGGGGAGGAACCGGAATTTTGGGAAACGCTTAGAGTGGAGGGATCGAGAAGAAACTTGGTAGGAAGAACAAGCACAAGTCCTAGACACATCGTTGACATAACCGGACCAGATTCGGGCACTGTGGGGGGTCGAGGGTGGGGTTCCGAAATTTCGATGATCCTGCCAGTTCTGTACTTCCGGATGTGCTAGGACAGTGGAACTTGGAGGGCATGTCAGGGAACCGAACAGATTGACCTGATAATAGTCGTTTCCTGGATCCAACAACCATGGGGGGAGTGGAGGGATGGGGAGCCCGGAATCTGGTGATATGCATAACTTTTGAACAGCTGATCGGAATTGAATGAAACTTGGCAAGTGGAAAGAGCTATCGTCTCATATGTTCCATGGTGAGTCCTGGTCAAATCAGATACTTGTGGGGGGGGGGATAGAAGGGGGGACCGGATATCTCCTGAAACGCTTAGAGTTGAGGGATTGGGATGGAACTTGGTGAGTTGACTGAGGTTGACTGAACCAGATCGTACCGAGGCTCTGTGGGGGGAGTTGGAGGGTGTTTCCTGGAATTCCAGTATAGCCAGTTAGGATAGTTCCAGCTATTCTAAGAACGATGAAACTTTGCAGGCGTATTAATTACTTAAGGACACCACATAATGCCCTAAAAAGCTTGTGTTCCTGGATCCGACCATCTTTGGGGAGTTGAGGGAAGGGGAATCCGGAAATTACTGGCTTCCTTAAGTTGAGAATGGGTTGTCCGATTCGGGGGAAACTTTATGGGTGATAAGAACTGATGACGTAGATAAGCAAAACATGCGTCCGAACCACATGCGGGCACGTTTAGGATAGTTGGACGAGGGGGGTGGGTACAGAATGGGATGCAGGCTGGATAGTTCCGAGTTAATGCGGCCTTGATTTGTAATTTGGCATCTGGATCGGATCTGGTCACGGTAGGGGGGTGTGAAGTGGGAACTGGAAATTTGCGGATAGGCTATGCTCTGATTCCAGTCTAACTTGATTAGGACATGTCAGAGATGCGACATTTATGTTTCCGATTCGTATTCAGCCACAGAGGGGGGACTTGGAAGAGGATTCCCGGAAACGTTTTGGCTCGCATGCGTGTCAAACAAGTGGAGCGATTTTAGTAATACTTGGAATTTAGAGAGCTCACATGCCCTACACATTTTAGGGTCCGAATTGGATCCGACCACGCTGGGGGAGGGTGGGGGGGGGATATTTAAGGCAAGTTCCCAAAAAAACGCTCAGATTTGAGTGAAACTTAATAGGTCGTAAGAGAAAATGCTTCAGATGATCCATTTAGTAGTCCAAAATCCGAACCAAATTCGGTGTCGGTAGGTGACGTTGGAGGGGGAGGGGGGGCTACCGGAAACCGCGTGGCATGTGAAAGATCCAAACGAGTGGATCTTTGGGGTTGAAACTTGGAAGGTAGAAAAGTCATTTGCCCTAGGTGATCTGAGGCGATGGAAATGCTCAGACTTGAGTGAAACTAGATATCATATTTATAGGTCCAAACCGCATTTTTAGATGGCGGGTTTTTTGTTTTTCTCGTCTACTTTTTAGGTACCACATACTCGTATCAAGTGCCATATGAGCTCGTAGCTCTTGTTCACAATTAGACGGTGAAAGCACCGTGACTGTCTTTTTTGTCTAGTTTGTGGTTTTAACTACTTTGTAGGCTTGCCTACTGATTTAAAACCGAGATCCAGAAGGTACAACAGCTTGACTTGACTTGCTTTATTTACTACTAATTACAAAATAAACTATATAAACACACAACCGCCCGGAGAAGGCTAGAACGGCTACCCATCACGAGACAAGTTTTCACGAGACAAGTCTATCACGAGACAAGTTTTCACGAGATAAGTTTTCACGAGACAAGTCTATCACGAGGCAAGAATTTCTGGACAAATTTTCGCGAGACAAGTCAGTCATTTGGCAATTGTTCACAAGACAAATTACCTGGAGACAAATTATCACGAGGCGAACCTTGCTCAAGACAAATTTCCGTGAGACAAATCGGGGATAAAGACTTTCCATAAATTGCAGCGAGTGAATCATACTTCCCCGAGCACTCTCTCTACCTCCGGTTCATTTAGATAGACCCTATACTATGTGAGGGGTCCCTACTTCCGCATTAAGTGACCGGTGGTAGGCTGTGTAGTTGACAATCGCTGCAGGGTGACGTATGGGGTTGTGGTCAGCCGTGGAAGTTAGGGTAAACTTGCCATTACATTCTTTCCCTCGTACTGGACAGCCCTTGTCAGAGCATCTGTAGTAGCTGCTTTCTGAAGATGTTGAAAGCAGAACGAACTTGTAGCCACTAGTATGGACTGCAGTTTTCACCATTTTCGAACTAAATTTGGGTTGACATTCTGTTTCCAAAATCAAAACTGACTACTATCCTAACATGCACCCTCTGTTCTATATACGGTAGCTCACTCTAAGCTGATTGTCTTAATCCTACTTGTCTTAATCCGGGTTGTCTCGTGAAAGGGTTGCCTAATGAATAATTGTCTCTTGAAGATTTGTCTAATGCTCTGATTGCCTCGATTTGCCTAGTGACACTTGTCAAAAGCCGATTCTCTCGTGAAAACTTGTCTCGTGAAATGCTCCCGCTAGAACAGCCTGATGATGGACGGCTGCAATCTTCTGATTCTCAACCTATAACAAATTTTATAAAAAAAGGGACAAAAACACTCTCACTCAGTTAACCTTTAATACCAGAATCAAGAAAAAGAAAATCTAAAAAAGAAAGAGAAAAAAAAGAACAGAAAATTAACTCCCCTCTCCCAGTAAATGTGTTTTAGGTTTTACTTTAAATGCCCCAATGTGTTCAGCCTCCCGAATGCCAACTGGGATATCATTCCAAATAGACGGAGCTAGATACCTAATTCCGAAAGCTGCACTTGTGGTGTCTGGGTACTCAACAATAACATTATCCCCCTCTCTAGTCGCATACCAGCCGATCTGTGTCTCATATTTCCGGTGCTACACGTTCCTTCTTTACTTGCCAATTTGATTTTACAATTTCCAAACTTGACGAGCTGCATAGAAAGCTACTATCGGTCGGTGCATTCTGTCCGTTCCAGGGTATTTTCCGTTTGTTTGAACAGAGATTTCTTGTTCCTGACTGAGTAGTTTCTCTTCTTTTTTCAACTTACTCCATTATTTTGATTGTATAAGTGTAATCAGAATATGCATTCGTTCTAGTGATCGGTGGTTTTGGTCAGTTTAACAGTTTTGAGGGCATTCCCCAAATTTCGCCGTCGTCTCAGAATGAAATAAACCTTGGAATTCTCCAATAAGTCAGTGTCAGTTAAGTAATTTCTCAGTCTGTTAGCCAGGAATCCCGGATCTTGTCGAGCTGATAAGTGCCATTCTTGAAGACTAGCATTTATTACTTTGGTCTGGGAACAAAAGGATTGGTGTGGAGATTAAAATATGGGAACGTGGTTGGAAATGTCTTGTAAGTAAGTAAGTAAGTAATTTATTTATAACCCGCCGTTTTCAGAAAGCGAAGTAAATGAAGAAAGTAAATAAAACACATAAACATACACAAAAAGACACTTAATTTCAATCGTCGGCCAGGAAGCAGTGTAGAAGGTCGTGCGCTGGTTGGGTTCTGTTGTCAATGATTTTTGATAGCGACGAAGAGACATCCAAAAGGGTAACACTTGAATTTTGAACTTCTCCGTCAAAGTATGGCGATGGCATAATTTCGACAAGTGGAGCAGGTGCTTTGCATATTTAAAATAACATGATCTCATCTTTTTATCTCCTTCTTTCGCAGAACATGAGTGACACCAGAACGAAATAGTATAGAAGGAGCGCAGAAGGTGCTGTACAATTTTCCCAAAGCTTTACGATTATAGCGTCCCCGGTTGGGGACGATGCTCCCATAGGCGGTACGGATTGCCGAAGTCAGCTCTGTGTTACCGGATTAACCATCTTTTGGTGGCTTGGCAGTCGAAATTTTGGTGCCAACCTTGCAAAAATATCTCCGAGTACTGCGCAAGTCGACGCTAGATAGGTCACCAACTGTAATCTTCGTTTGAAATAATGGGTGTTGGGGTTCTGATCCCAAGCACCTAATAACTTGGTCACACTGGGCTCAAAAACAAGTCTATTCGACAAACAACCGAAAATCCCTAGGGGACATGAGATTTGGTCGGCTTTGTGGCAGCTTGGGGATAATGAGCAGACTGCAATTAGTGTTCCTGTAATATACACGCTCTTTGCTCTAATTGATCTCCTCAGTTTAAAACAACAACATTCAGAATTAGTTGTATCTTGTTCTTTTTCTTTTTTCTACTTTTGCAACCCAAAAAGCCAGGGTAGATAGATAGATAGAAAGTTTATTGGTAAAAATCGACTATCGTAGTTATAAACCAAATTTGCGATTATTGTCAAACAAATAGAAAAAGTACAATATATGAGTTATACAAAATAGGGGAGAGACAGATAAGACGGACCTTTGCATTTTAAAATTCAGAGATTGGTAGCAATGCGATCTAGTGGTGACAGTAAGGTACAGCCGTTCAGCCTTCAGACCTGCCGAAAAAACAAGAAGATTGGCGTATTAGTTTTAAAGAAAAACTGAAGTTGATGTTTTAAGAGGCTGTTTTGAAAAAATTGATGTCAAGCATTTTTTGTGATATCTCTGGTTTGGGAAATAATAAAAATATTAGGGTTTTGTTACCAGACAGTTCCGACTATCTACTTTCTTTAGAAGTGATGACACCTCCATTCTGTGCCATCTAGCGAGTTTGGTGACAGTTTGTTTAAAATCTAACCGTTGCAGATAATACGGACCCCATGATTAGTTGGTAAGACGGACCGGGGGTTACCAGGGGAAGGGCCTGGTGGGAAACCTGAAAGACGAGGAATGTGATGAGATTGAATTGTTGTTCTGGAAAACAATTTTTCCCTCATCCAATTTTCAAGAAACCACTGAAAAGTGAACAGTCAGTTTGAAGGCCGCATTGATTAAGCTATCGAACCCCATACCGTCTGGAGGAACGGCAAAAGGCATCCCTTCATACACGTGTTGACTTTTTGGGCTTCACCGTGTTGAAAAGAGCCACTGTGGACGTTACCGTTTCTACTTTATTCATTTATATGAAATTAAGTCACTGGAGCTGATTACCATAGTGATAGTCCGTCTTGCCCCCTCTGGTGGTCCATCTTGCCACCCCCTTCGGATAAGACGGACCTTTTGACCAACCTACCAAAATCTGTTTTATCTCAGAAACCGTTGGGAGAAAAATTGCCGAAAAAATAGCAAGGAAGCAGGGAGGGATAAGCTATTCGACGGAGTAAAGTTCGTTCCGATGTTCCAGAAACATAAAAGTCAGCAATTGAAAAACCGTTACTGGGTCTGTCTCTCCGCTATACAATTTATGTCAGTACCCTTAAAAGAATTCGCGGTTCGTTAAAATATTTCACGAACTCGGGAATAAAACTTTGTGTATATCTAGTGTGTTTTGTAGGTATGGGACCGAGCTTGGGAACCGTAGAACTGCATATCACGAGACAATCGGCTTTTGACAAGTGTCACTAGGCAAATCCGTACAAGGCAATCAGAGCATTAGACAAATCTTCGAGAGGAAATTATTCATTAGGCAACCCCCCTACGAGACAACCCGAATGAAGAAAAGTAGGATTAAGACAATCAGCTGAAAGTGAGCTACCGCATATATAGTAGAGGGCGCATGTCAGGATATTAGTCAGTTTGATTTTGGAAACAGAACGTCACCCCAAATCCAGTTCGAAATGGTGAAAACTACGAGAGGAGCGACTGCGGTCATACTAGTGGCTACAAGTTCGTTCTGCTTTCAGCATCTTCAGAAAGCAGCTACTACATATGCTCTGACAAAGCGACAACAGCGTCAACGTCGGAGATCCAGAGGTTCACCAGTTTCTGTACAAGATGATCGCCCTGTCGTTCGTTCCACTGCCCTTTGTCATGCCAGCATGGACCAGATTAGACCAGTCTGAATGCTCCGGCCCCGTCAGACGAAACTCTACAGCCGTTGATAGAATAGAATTTAGAATTTATTGCACAAAAAGCCTGAGGCCATGGCAAAAATGGTAAAAAAAAAGAAAAAAAGAGAACACTTGAGTAGAGAGTCTAGTATAGAGAGTCTTTGTGGGCTAAAGCTATTTTTAGGAACCTTACCAGCCTCTTCGAATCTTGAAAACACTTATTTCCAATAACGCTCATCATCCATACTTCATCATTTATTGTAGTTACATTCCCAAAAATCTCAACCCGCAGGTCACCTAGCTCACGGCATGCACACATCAGATGTAACACATTCTTATTCTCGCTACCACATATAGGTCAAAAGTAGGGACCAGTACGTCCTAATTTATTTCCCAAATTCCCCATTTATTCCCCAATTTCCAGAAGACCTGGTTGTTGCCTGGCCCACTTGCACCATGCCACTGGAATCAGCTAACCAACTCGGGACCTCGGACAAACAATAACCTCGAAGCCTATCACCGGTCACTTAACGCGGAAGTAGAGAGAGCCGACATTTTCGCTACCAGAGAAGCTGATGACATGCTATTGGTCAAGCAACTGGAAAATGGAATAGCCCATGTGGTTTGGCAGAGAAAATCTTAAAGTGCAGCAACTGAAGTTTCGGCTCCTGGCTCCGCACACCTCCCTGAATTTGGAAGAGTTTATTAATCAGGCATCCCGGTTCTAAGGCATTTCATTTGTTTATATTTTAATTTCCTATTTTGTGTTTTAGTTTAGTTTTGTGTGTGTATAGCTCAAATAAAATTCAGTCGATGAAATTTATAGAGTCTTCATGCCGGATTTGTCTCACGGAAATTTGTCTTGAGCAAGGTTTGCCTCGTGATAATTTTGTCTCCTGGTAATTTTCACGTGAAAAATTGCCAAATGACTGACTTGTCTCATGAAAATTTGTCTAAATTTTTTTGTCTCGTGATAGACTTGTCTCGTGGAAAGTTGTCTCGTGACAGGTAGCCCCTAGAACTTACCACTCGTTCTGGTCGACCTCTAACATTTTGATACGGGGGAGGGAGTATTCACGAGTGGAGGGGATGAGATACCATGGCTGAACCGAAGTCAGTACTTAGCTCCTTTCTGCGCACCTGCATTGTTTTTAGGTTAAAGTGTAAAGGTACGAGTATGGAAGCTTCGGTCTACTATGAATGATAAGAAGAGCCCGCTCTTTGTTCCTGCGATAATGAAAATGCCAAACGGGTGTTGTGCATTCAAGGGTGGGTCTAATGAAAGAACTATAAACTCGTAGTAGGTGATAGTGGGGTATTTTAATTTTTAAAATAATCTTTAGGTTTTGCATTCCCGCATTGGCACGTTTCAGCATGTCCTGACAGTGCGCTTCCCATTTTAGATCTGGGGTTGACCTTAAGTTCTACTCTCAAAACCAATCAGCAAAACGAGGGGGTGGGGTCGTCTTTGGTAGCCTATGGCTCTAATGCACCGTGCTCTTCTCTCTCAGAATAACCAAATATAATACCTTCTCAGTTGGTATAAAATAAACAGCTCCAAGATAAGGACAAGAAAAGATTAACGTTTCCTAAACGATCTGTTGACGCTGTCGACGGGTCAGCGTCAACCAATCACAATCACTAACAAACACACCATCTACCGGCAGTACAAAATATCACTACCCAGATGGCCTATGTGTTTTCACCTTGGCTTGGAAATGACAAGAAAATGTTAAGTGGGCTTGGAGCCCTAACAGTATTCCAGTTGGTTTGGCTTGGCTTCAGTTTAATTCTCGTCTACTTCTCAGAATCGCTCTTCCGTTCCTTATGTCTCCGCCACCACAGTTTCCTTTGGTTTTGCACACATCTGTTACAGGCGGATATTCCAAAAACCTCAGCATACAGGATGCTTCACGAAAATCTACGATTCCAAGGGGAATGGGAATTCTTTTACGACAATTATATTTTCCGAACTAAGAATAAAATTATTTCTGTTATCTTATCGATCAATAATTATTAATGAACAACCAAATGTCACACGTTACACATGAGTAGTTTGCACCGCAACAATAGTATTTTGAAGCCAAGAAGGGCCGAAATATATCAAGCCAATATGCCCCTTGCCGAAATATAGCTCTAGTAAAATGTAGCTGAATTATCCGTTTTGCACCATTAAATATGATTCGCAGTCAGCTTGGGCTGAAGGACTATTTATAATAATTTGGATTTGATTATCTTTCAAGGTCAACCTTATTTTTTTCCTTGATCCTAAGTAGCGGGGCCCATATGCAACACAGCAATTCTTTTTCCTTTTTTTTCTTTTTTTTTACAAAAAAATAACAAAAGAGAAAATTATAAATATCCTATAAAGAAGACTATAAAGTATCATCACACAAAGACGCCGCTTTGATGATTTGTTGAAGTGTGTCCTGATTAAAGTTTAACTGAAAAGGGGAAGGGATGCAATAAGAAAATCTAGGAGTATGCTCCACCCTTCTAACATTAGTAACTATTCGTTACTATTTCCGTTCCAACCTCACGAAAAGTTACTACGCTGACCGTTCCAACCTTCTCGAAATAGTAACTATTTGCTTACCATGCTCAGGAGCGTAGTAAGCGTGGTAACTACGGATCTCGGTAACATGATTGCCCCCGTGGAGTGACATTTTACCGAAAATTTACGTTGCAGCCTTGACGCCAAGAAGTCAAAATTCGTGACGTCATGCGTAGTAACTACGGTAAGCGGGGGGAACACGCTCTAGGTACCCATGACTTAATCGCTTAAGGAGGCTTGAAGGCATGATGAAAATGGGTTACTTCATTATTCAGCTATTCACGAAAAATCGATTTTCAAATAGTGTAATTTCCCTGGGATTTGTGGTACCTCTGTCTGCTTGTGTCTGTGTTGTCAGTTTACGAAAAATAATTGCTCACGCAGTGAGCCACCTTCCTCGAGCTGCTCACTGACCACTGAAAAGCCGTGTTTGTATTGAGCTTCAGATTTTCCGCGTCATAGTAGAATTTTACGCTGTGAGGATGGCCGTAGATATTCTGGACCTCATACTAGAGCAAATAGGGAATAAAAAATCCCTTAAAACGATCAAAATAATGCAGTGTAGTCAGTTAAGTTATACAAAAATGAATTAGCATACCAGTTAAACTTTAAGTGTGTGGTTATGTCTTGAACGTTGGAGAATGCAGCTGTGACTAGTAAGGAGAAATCGGATCGACAAAAACAAATAAAAGTAGTACTGATAAAGGCTCTCACTCATCTTACTTCTTACTTGATAACCCACTTCGGAATGAGCTAGACTGGGGGATCGGCCGTCAACCCCCTTTTGTGTTCTTCATCCCGCCTACATTGTTCATTGTATAACCTCTGTTCGGAGGAGCGAAAGAGGTCAATCCCATTCTGCCCCTCTATATGGGAAAACAAGAGGATTATCAAGCGGAAGGGATAGAAGGTTGAATCTAGTTAACGTCTTTACTTAGTTTTCCATCCTTTTCGTCATTTCAGGTGAAGTGGGTTCAGCAACAGACGCTTCTGAAGAGGGTCAAGCGTGATGTCTATTCTGACTACTACGGGCCTGAGAACAGACGGTCCAAGAGGTCGAGCTTACTGAGACGCGCCAGCACAACGATGAACGTGGACGATCCTAGATGGCCCCTCATGTGGTACCTGGTAAGAATGCAAATAATAAGTAATAAGAACCCTTTTGCCACAATAACTAGTTAGATAGATAGATAAATCTTTTTATTCGCCAAAAACTTATCGTGGCTAACGCCAAATTTGTTTGGTATAGTCAGTTAATATGTAAGCGTACTTCAACAGTCATAAATAACATCTCAATTTACCTCGTTAAACAACTTCACAAAAGACGGAACAAAACTCTTTTCGAACCTCTGGAGGTTACATTTAGTTGGCTGCAATTTTTCAACCGCAGTAGCTACCTTGCGAGGGAGCCTTCTCGCCAGCTTTTTAGAAGGAAAAATATTTTTATGGACTGGGTGGTTCAGGGATTTTACACCAAACTCCATGCAGAGTTTCAGTTGAAACCGTTTCAGTTGAAACCGATCAGTTGAAACCGATGGTCTTGAAAATTTCCCGCGAAAGTTGCTCACGCATTGACGAAGTCACTCGCCTCTGAGCATGTTTCACCCTCCTACAAATAGTAACTATTAGTTACTATTTCCGTTCCAACCTCACCAAAAGTTACTACGCTGACTGTTCCAACCTTCTCGAAATAGTAACTAATACTGACTATTTGCTTACCACGCTCCGGAGCGTAGTAAGCGTAGCAGCTACGGATCTCTGTAACGTGATTGGTCGGCTTCGCCCGTGGCATGATATTCTGCTGGAAAATAGAAGAATCGTTCCAGCCTTGACGGCAAAAAGCCGGAATTCGTGACGCCGTGCGTTGTAACTACGGTAAGTAGGATGGAACACGCTCTCTGTTTGCGATGGAAGCACATTTCATTCCATAGGTCGTATTCCACCCTGTTTCCTGAAGTAACTACGCATGACTTCACGGCTTTTGCCTTCTTGGCTGGAACGCATATTTTTACTTTAGGCAAAATTTCGCGCCAGTCGCGCAACGCAGTTACCACGCTCACTACGCTTCCGGGCATGGTAAGCAAACATTTACAATTTCGAGAAGTTTAGAACGGTTAGCGTAGTTACTGTGCACGAGGTTAGAACGAAAATAGTAACCAATAGTTACTATCGTAAGAAGGTCGGAACGCGCTCATAGTCTGTGTTGAATTAGTGTTCCCTCAGTCGAAGCTGACTGCGAATCTTATTTGGTGTCGCAAAATGAACACCTCCGTTGAGATTTATTCTAGTCTATTAATCTATATATCGGCCTATTTCTTCTTGATTCCTTCGGCGATATCCTTCTTGGCAAGGGTCCTCTTCGGGCTCTAAGTATATAGACTAGCCTGCGAGAAAATAATTAAAATTTATGGAAACCAACCAATAAGTAGCCGAAATATCGCTGCACTATCAGAAGGTTCGTAAAAATAACACAAGGATGCGCAGTTGTTCTGTTTTTTTAACGGTACGCATTGAAACGTTGTGCGTAGAAGAAGAGCAGGAACCGCCGGAAGAAGCATCTGCTGCTTTTTTGGGATCCGAAAACGTAAGTGGAGGGATACCTATGACTTCGTAAAGGTTGTCCGTCTGTCCACCCGTCTTTCAGCACGATAACTCTCGAATGAAATGATATATGTTGATGAAACTTAGTGTGACGATTCTTTGCGTCAAGGGAATTGTGACGATTCTTTGGGTCAAGGGACAGGTCGAGTCCGTAGATGGGCTCTGTAGACCTACATTTAGGGGTGGGGGAGAGGCTTTAAATTAAGGGCAAAAAAAAATATTTTTAATAGCTAATGAAATAGTCAATTTATGGGTAAGGAAATATTCTGATTCCGAATATGAAAACTGTTTTCTCGCAGTACATGTAGTTCACCCGGAATCCGGCAAAAACCGGAAACAAATTGGAAAGTAAAAGTTGAGTCTGAAGTTGTTTAGTAGCTTGATTTAGGGGTAAGAAGACATGCTGAATCCGAATATGAACATTATTTTCTGGCCGGACAAGTAATCCGCCGGAATCCCGGGATCTCCGGAATCCGGCCAAAACCGGAAAATTTATTACAAGTAAACACTTTATTTAAATTTGATTATATGTTCGGTTTACAGGTAAGAAGACATGCTGAATCACTTTCTCAACTGTTGTAAAGTTCGGGTGAAACCGAAAATTTGTAAAAAAGTAAAAGTTTCATATGAAGCTGATTAGAGGTTCTATGTAGGGGCAAGGAGACATGCTGAATTCGTTTGTGAGCTGTAGTTTTTTGCCCGACCAGTAGTTCGCCTTGAATCCGAGCAAAACGGAAATTTGGCAGAAGTAAGGAAGGACAAATAATATGATTAACAGGTACACCAACTATCAAGATTTGCTAACCCCTCATTGCCGACGATGATTATGGTCTAACAGCCGATTGTTGCTTACAAGCCTCAACATTTCTCACGATTCTGATCGGCCTATTTTTGGTTTCAGTTTTGTACGTTACTACTGAAGTTGTCAACCCCTCTAAACTTTCAAACTGTTGTATCTCATGAAGGAATTTTTGTACAAAAAACGGATAACATATTCTGTGATCACCTCATCAAGGTCTATCGATTGTCGTTAAAAAAAAAAAAAATCTATCTGTATTGGCTCAAAAGTTGACTTTCTTTCCGTAGGCCAACTTTCTAATATCACCACTTAGTAAGGAGCAAAGGATAAGCTCTAATTTCTCTAGCAGTGAGAGAAGTTTTAAAGTCTAAGAGGCCCATCTTATGTCATTTATATTCCTTAATCCCAAGTGTAAGAAATGAAATGACAAGTTTTAGCTGTAATCACGAACAGAAATGGGTAGAAAGAATAGATGGTAGCACTTTCGGACCCGTGGGAAAATGCCACTTTTCATTCTATAAATTTTTCTATTTATCGCTCAAAGAAGATATGTTGGCTATGGGGCCAGGGAACTGCCGTACATATTTAGCACTTATAGATTTTAGTCCATCTTCAATTTAAAACAGGTGCCTGTCTGCTTGCCTGCTAGAACGGAGCTTTCCACTCGAAAGCAGGAACATGGTTTAATAAAACGAATTACAACTTAATTTCACTTCACACACTGTACGTTCTGGCTCAGTTACAAGCAAAAACCAACGTTTTTTTGCCCCAGGCAAGAGTTCCACGGAGCTTTCCAAAATGTACTGTCATATTCATCAATCCAGCTTAAGGTCCACACTTTCCGTAAAATCGCACAGGTTAGAACCTTACCACTTTCTAGCAATAAGCTGAAATCGGGGTACTAGGAAAACAAAACAAACAAAAAACGTCAAAACCAAAGTTTTGCTCTCGCAACACGATTATTGTAATAAGTACGTGTCCTTTAACGAAGAATTGAGAAGTGCTATCCAGAAAATCCCGTTTTCCACGAGCTCTAAGTCTGGCTGATGGAAATCAACGCAAAAAAAGCCACCTGATGACCCTAGGACGAACTCAATGGCCGTCATCTGATAAAATTGGAGACGCATTCCTAAGCAGCAGCGATGAGGAGAGGGATTTGGGTATCATAGTCGACTCCCAAGTAAGCTTCCACAGCCCCTATTAATTAATTAATTAATTTATTTTTTTAACCCGCTAAATGAACAAAAGCGGAGTATAAACAAAAAAGAAAAATAACTAGACCTACGTTGCCCGGGCAACGTGAAGTGTTGCGGCAACCTTTGTCCGGCTTCGCCGACTAAAGTGTTGCGAGAGCAACACTTTGGTTTTGTTTCTTCGCTGTCGGTTAAATGCTGAAATTGTCAACTTATCGAAGCTTTTAAAACGGTATGTTCTAAAAAGAATAATCACATAATCAAAAGCTGTTCTTTAGCGTTGTAAAACCAACAACAAAACAATATCGGAAGAAGGCTATCCGTAACGTTTCAGGATTAAAATACCATAGATGACACTATTAATTATTACACATCTACCTTATTGTTTTACATTACCGTATCGTTTGTACCCGTTGTGTAAACAGTTAATCCTAGGTTATAGCGATAGACCATCGATACAAACTTTCTTACTGTCATATTTACATAAATCGAATAGAATGTGCACCAATTTTCAAAAATTTCTAGCCCCTCGTGAACCGATCTTACTTACAAGTCCGTCTCCCGTGATTGACATCAAATTCACCGGAAACAAATAATGGATACACCAGCTATCAAAAGTTGCAAACCCCTCATCGCTGAAGATGATTATAGCATAAAAGCCGATTATTACTTACAAGTCCCATGCATGTCTTACAATTGGGAACAAAATTGTTCTTACCATCGAATACATATCCTGAGACAAATAACAGGTATACCAACTAGCAAAAGCTTTAAACTCCTCGTTGCTGAAGATGATTATGAGCTAACAGTCGACTGTTGCTTACAGTCGACTGTTGCTTACAAGTCCCTTACATGTCTCATAACTGGTATCGCCTATTTTTGGTTTCAGAGTGTACCTTACTCCTGAAGTTGTCAACCCCTTGAAACTTTCAAACTGGTTTATCTCATGAAGGATTTTTGTTCAAAAAAATGGATGGCATATATTTTGATCAGCTCTTCAAGGGCTATCGATTGCCCTAACCACAACAAAAGCATATCGGAAAAAGGGACTAAATTGACTTTGCAGTCAGTTGAACTTTATCCTTTTCAATCGTAGACATCGTGACGGATGAAAACTTGGAATAATATCCTATATAATCTAGTTGGTATTATAAAGCTATCCGTAACTTTTTAGGATTAAAATACCATAGATGACACTATTAATTATTACGAAACTACCTTGTTTTACATTACAGTATCGTTTGTACCCGTTGCGTTAACAGTAAATCCTAGGTTACAGCGATAGACCAACGATACAAACTTTCTTACCGTCAGATTTATATAAATCGAATACAATGTGCAACAATTTGAACAAATTTCTAGCCCCTCGTGCACCGATTCTACTGACAAGTCCCTTTCCCGTGATAGACATCAAGTTCACCGGATAAAAATAATGGGTACACCGACTAGCAAAAGTTGCAAACCCCTCATCGCTGAAGATTTGTGTAGCATAACAGCCGATTATTACTTACAAGTCCCTTGCATGTTTGACATTTGGGAACCAAATTGTTCATCAAATGACAGGTACGCCAACTAGCGAGAGCTGCAAACCCCTCATTGCCGAAGATGATTATGAGCTAACAGTCGCCTGTCGCGTACAAGTCCCCTAAATGTCTCACAACTGGTATCGCCTATTTTTGGTTTCAGTTTGTACCTTACTACTGAAGTTGTCAACCCCTTGAAACTTTCAAACTGGTATATCTCATAAAGGAATTTTTTTTTACCAAAAAATGGATGTCATATACTTTGATCAGCTCATTAGCGGCTATCGATTGCCGTCGAAGTTGAACTTTATCCTTTTCAAACTTGGAACAATATCTTATATAATCTAGTTGATATTATAAAGCTATCCGTAACTTTTCAGGATTAAAATACCATAGATGACACTATTAATTATTACAAAATTACCTTATGTTTTACATTACCGTATCGTTTGTACCCGTTGCGTAAACAGTTAATCCTAGGTTATAGCGATAGACCATCGATACAAACTTTCTTACTGTCATATGTACAGAAATCGAATACAATGTGCACCAATTTTCAAAAATTTCTAGCCCCTCGTGAACCGATTCTTACTTACAAGTCCCTCTCCCGTGATTGACATCAAATTCACCGGAAACAAATAATGGATATACCAGCTATCAAAAGTTGCAAGCCCCTCTTCGCTGAAGATGATTATAGCATAAGCTTTTTAAACGGGATGTTCTAAAAAAAATTAATCACATGATCAAAAGGTATTCTTCAGCGTTGTAGAGACAACAACAAAATAATATAGGAAGAAGGGACTAAATTAACTTTGCAGTCAGTTGTTCTTTATCCTTTTCAATCGTAGACATCGTGACGGATGAAAACTTGGAACAATATCTTATATAATCTAGTTGGTAATAGAAAGCTATCCGTAACTTTTCAGGATTAAAATACCATAGATGACACTATTAATTATTATGAAACTACCTCATTGCTTTACATTTTCGTTTGTATCCGCTTTGTAAACAGTTAATCCTCGGTTACATTGATAGACCATCGACACAAACTTTCTTACCGTCAGATTTATAGAAATCGAATACAATGTGCACCCATTTGCAGAAATTCCTAGCCCCTCGTGAACCGATTCCTACTTACCAAGTCCCTCTCCCGTGATATACATTAAGTTAACCGGAAACAAATAATGGGTACACCAGCTAGCAAAAGCTGCAAACCCATCATCGCAGAAGATGATTGTAGCATAACAGCCGATTATTACTTACAAGTCCCTTGCATATCTTACCATTGGGAACCAAATTGTTCTTACCATCGAATTCACCGGAAACAAATAACAGGTATACCAACTAGCAAAAGCTGCAAACCCCTCATTACCGAAGATGATTATGGGCTAACAGTCGACTGTTGCTTAAAAGTCCCCTATATGTATCATAACTGGTATCGCCTATTTTTGGTTTCAATGTACCTTACTATGAAGTTGTCAACCCCTTTGAAATTTTCAAATTGGTGTATCTCATGAAGGAATTTTTGTACCAAAAAATGGATGACATATACTTTGATCAGCTCATCAATGGCTATCGATTGCCGTCGAAAAAAAAATTCTACCTGTCTTAGTTCAAAAGTTGACTTTTTTGCCGTAGGCCAACTTTCTAACGTCACGACTTAGAAAGGAGCAAAGGATAAGCTCTAGTTTCTTTAGCAATGAGAGAACTTTTAAAGTTTAAGAGGCACATCTGATACCGTTACTCTACCACAAACCAAAGTGCAAAAAAAAAAAATTATAAACTCAGCTGAAATCGTCGCAGACATGGACAGAAACAATAGATGGCAGCACTTTCGGACCCGTGGGAAAAAGCCACTTTTTTGTCTCTGTAGATTTTTCTATTTATCACTCAAAGAAGATATGTTGGCTATGGGGCCGGGTAACTGCCGCATATATTTAACACTTATAGATTTTAGTCCATCTTCAATTTGAAACTGGTGCCTGCCTGCTTGCGTGCTAGAACGGAGCTTTCCACTCGAAAGCAGAAACATCTTTTGATGAAACGAAAGGTTCGCTACACAACTTCAGATAGTCCTCTCTGACATAGGCTATACAACTCCACTTCACTTCGCAAACCGTAGGCTCTGGCTCGATGACAAGCAAAAACCATCCTTATTGGCCCCAGGCAAGAGTTCTACGGAGCTTTCCAAAACGTAATGTCATATTCATCAATCCGGCCTAAGGTCCACACTTTCCGTAAAAACCGCACAGGTTAGACCCTTCTCAGTTACCAGGAATAAAATGAAATCGGAGTCATAGGAAAAAAAAAAAAAAAAAAAAAACGAGGACAAAACCAAAGTGTTGCTCTCGCAACACAAATACAACAAAAACGACTAAATACACAACAAAAACACTTGATTATTTAAGGAGGCGGACAAACCCATGATGAGCTGGGAGAGCCTTCACTGTCTGGGGGAGTTTATCAGCAAGCTCAACTAGCTTTCCGGTTATATCTGGAAGCCCGAAAACTGAAATAAGGTTGCGGTTCCGATACCACGGAGGCAAATACAGTAGAAAACGCGAGAACCGAAAGTAATAAGAACGTAACGACCGAATATCTTTTCGCCCGAGGATGGGATAAACACCAGAAAGAAACAAAACTGAATGATCAGTAAAAACAGAGTACAATTTAGCAAGGGACTTCCTACTGTATTTGCCCCGATTAGCGACAATTTTAGAGTAAGATACTTGGATCTTTTTCTTACAATCCGTCACAGCTTAGTCTCGGAAGGATTTCAGATTTTTAGCAATGTTAATACCCAACCACCGAAAAGAAGGGACACAAGGAACAGAAAAAGAAGAGCAATCCAAAGGCGAGTTAGAATTACTGTTAAAAGAAAGATATTCGCATTTTGTTAAGTTTAGTGACAACCCAATTTTGCTAAGGAATGAAAAGACCATTTCCAAGGCTAGCAAAGTTGCTGGTTTACTTCGAAGATCTTTTCAGTTTCACAACGAGCCATGCTTACTATACTGTACACCTCGCTGGTAAGGCCCATTCTCGAATATGTTCTCTGCTCAGTTAGACCCTTTTACAATAGAGACATTGATGCCCTCGAGACTGTTCAGCGGCGGCTCACGAAACTCCCGCATATACTCAGACATCTCCCATACCAGAAAAAGGCTTGAAAGACTTAAACTCCCTAGTCCCTACGCTGGCATACCGTTTCCACAGTGGAGACCTAATTAAGACATACAAGCTATGCCACGGTATGTACGAAAACGTCGAAGCTGACTACTCCTGAGCTTCAACTATAACAACCTACGCGGTCACAGCCTCAAGCTCACCGTAGAGAGGTTCTGCAAATATAGATAGATAGATAGATGTTTTGGTCGGTGATTTTATTGGTCCGGTGGAGTTTCAAAAACCGCGTGCCGCCCCATTGGAATCAACTGCCCGAAGAAACAGCAAACTCTCCATCACTGAGCCGATTCAAGAAAGAAATAGAGAGATTGCACCCTACCCGAAGAAAACGGATATTGCTACATCGTCATCACGGGACCATAACAACAAAATTTAACATTGGGAGGTATAGGACTTTCAACTTTGGAATTAAATTATCGGTGTTTTATCATCATTCTGAGCCAGGGACTTGGCTATTCCTTAACCGTATGATTCTATTTTTTGCACAAGAGTTTCCATGGAAGTAAGAGCTTGAAGGCTTCAAAGTTTGAACACAAAAACGGAGTCTCGAATCCAATTGGTCGGCGATGAGGCGGATTTGAAAAAATCTGTCATAGTTGACCAATAGGACGAGACTCCGTCTTTGCTTACAAACTTTGACGCCTTCAAACTCTTACTTCCATGGAAACTCTTTTGCAAAAATAGAATTATACGGTTAAGAGCCCAGTTAGCATTCCCTAGCTCAGAATGATGATAAAACGCCGATAATTTAATTTCAAAGTTGAAAGTCCTATACTTCCTAATGTTCAATTGTTACGTTACGATCCCGTCCGTTTTCGTCGTGTATGGTGCAATCTCTCTATTGATGAAATGTTTCTTTCCCAAATGTACAACCCTAAATGTTTCAAAAGAACTTTTTAGAGGCTTTGTCGCCTTATTGTTTTGCAGTATAATATTATGAATTAAATGTGGAGCTTGGGGCTGTCTGGAAATTTTCGACAGTTTCAATGTATACCGGGGTGGGGTTAAGTTATTCTAGAAATCTTTTAATTCTGAGGAGAGAAAAATAGGAGCGAGGCCTTCTCGAGAGGCCAAGAGCCGATTTTGATCACTTAATCATTATTTATTGTTGTCGGAGTTGATATTCCAGTTATGGGTCTTTTGCTTCACTACCACGGATGGAAGGTTGAGTAACAAATCATCGGGATCCGCAAGTAATTTTATTTCAGTAAAGCCTTGCCATCCACTTTAAGCCACGAAATCTACATAAGAAGAAAAACGTAAATGAAAACACTGGGAAACCGTAGAAGAAAATCCTCCTTGTCCGACTTCCCAGCAAGTGAACCGTCCGAAATTTTATCACGCTCATTAGTTTTTTTTTAATAATGTACATTATTTCCTTAATAGCTTGTACTATACACGCTAGCACTGGATCGTCATTAACACAAATAACATATGACAATTACATAAGTAGACATTTCATCTACACGTACAACTTGAAAATAAAATTTGACTTAACTTCATCTTAACTTCTCCCAACCATCCCTTCCTTCCCACAACTTTCATTCTTAAAACCTCCGTCTAGTCTCGTCAACTTATCAGGAACATTCAAATCCCATTTGTAATCTACTGCTTCTCCATACGTCGGGAAAGAGAATAGTTGCGTTTTTGCGGATACCATGGTATCTGATACCACGGTAAAGTCATTTTTGCAGTTACTGTGGTATCTGATACCAAGAATAAATAAGGGAAGAATTGAGAAGACATGAATCATGCGACGTCTCTTTTTCCCCGATGCTCAAGTATCGGGGGTGGAACCTACTCGGTGCATGTCCCGACCACAGAGTAATTATTGGCGCGTGTTCCTCTGATCGCCGTTCTTCGCGACAAGAAAGTGTGCCGAATTCAAATTAAACAGAAAGAGGACGACAGCAATGACAAAATTTAGCCAGATGTAAAGTGCAACTTTCGAGATAAAGATATACATTTTTGACCAAGCATAATAAGTTGTTATCACAAACTGAGACGTCTTGAAAGATATCTTAGAATCAGCAATCATTAATTTAAAATTAGGAAATACCTTAAATTACCTTAAATTGCGATGAATCCCGATGAATCGCTTGCGGTTGATGATGGTGTACATTTATTACGTTATAGCCTATTGTTTTTCGCAACTACACGAGAAAATGGTATGAACATTTTGTGTAGAGAGAGAGTACAACTTAAAAACAAAACATAATAACTCATTGAGTACATTTCAACAGCTACCTACCTTAAATTGTCCAAGCTGAATACCTTTTCTACAAGCGATTCTTTACACTCCTGAGAAGACCAAAGTAAAATTACTAATGTCCACACCGATCCTATTGAATCTGAACTAAAGACATGCGTGTTAGCTCTATGCTTCAAGTGCTTCAACGTTCAAATTGCTTAATTGCTCCCCTGAGTCATCCAATGCCGCATTCCCTTGGGCTTCACCGTCTTTGTGACGGGTCGTGATAACTTACGCTTCATATTGCAAATCTGACCGGAGATTCAAAAGTCGTTTCCGTTTGTATAATCCTTCAGAAATCAGCAGTGTTTGAACTTCCCGCCTTTTCTGACTGCTTCATCACTTTTGTTCTGGAGGTAACACTTAATACTGCAAGAGGCAACACGAGAAGCTCCACCCCCGATACATAAGATCGGAGAAAAAGATATCCACCATGCTGACATCGAGTTTACGTGAGTTCTCAATTCTTCCCTTATTTATTCTTGCTGATACCAAGGTCAAAAGGCGTGTTTGCAGTTATCGTGGTATCTGGCCAGTTATCGTACTATCTGATATTCAGATACCACGGTCCGACCGTGGTAACTGATCGTGGTACCTGAAAAAGTCATCTCGCTCTCAAGATCGCCAACAATAGAGCCTAGGATTTTGTCAAATTGGTGGGAAAGAAGTTTGGCACTTAGTGATGTGACTGGATTTGAGTTTTTGGGATCCCAAAATGTAAGTGGAGGGATACCTTTGACATCGCAAAAGTCAGTCTGGTCCGTTCGTTCGTCCGTCTGTCAGCACGATAACTTTCGAAGGGAATGAGATATTTTGACGAAACTTGGTGTGAGGATTTTTCAAGTCAAGAGAAAGGTCAAGTTCGTAGATTTGCCCGATAGCTGCATATTTAGGGGAGGGGGGGGGGGGGGTCAAATTGAGGGGCGAGACAAACATTTTTTAAAAGCTAATCAATTAGTTGATTAAGGGGTAAGACGACATGCTGAACACGAATATGAAAACCATTTTCTCGCCTGACAAGTAGTTCACCCGGAATCCGGCCGAAACCGGAAAAATTGCTAAAAGTAAAAGTTTTATCTGAAAAGTTCATTTTCCAGCTTGAGCGGCTTGAGCCTGAAGAGGACCCCTGCCAATAAGGGCCGAAATATAGCTCTAATAAAGTGTAGCTGACTTATTCGTTTTGCTCCGTCAAATATGATATGATTCGCAGTCAGCTTCGGCTGAAGGAATATTGATTTTATCTGATGTTGATTAGAAGTCTGATTTGGGGTTAAGAAGACATGATAAATCCGAATATGAAAATTATTTTTTCGGTGGACAAGTAGATCGCCCGGAATCCGGCTAAAACCGAAAAACTTGTTAAAAGTAAAAGTTTTATATGAATTTCATTAGGTGTTCGATTTACGGGTAAGAAGACATGCTGAATTCCTCTATGACAATAATTTTCTATCTTGACACATAGTTCGCCACGAATCCGGTTGAAATCTTAAAATTTGTTAAAAGTTGAAGTTTTATCTGAAGTTAATTAGAGGTTCGTTTTTGGGGTAAGGAGATACGCTGAATCCGTTTTTGAATTTCCAAGTTTTTTCAGGACAACTAGTTCGCGCGGAATCCGGGTGAAACCGGAAATTCGGCATAAGTAAGGCAGGAACTTTCGTCAAAGTAGATATGACGCAGGCTATAGGGGTAAACACACATGGTGAATCCATATTTGAACTTGGTTTTCTCAGATTATTACCATTTGCCTTAATCTGCTCAAGAAGTCTGGCGAAGACTGGACCTCTATAAGACCCGATTGTCTGAATCATATATGATTTTTGGGGGATCCCATCGAAACCTTTGGTCTTGTTCCTTTGGGATGACTTCGAAAAGCGCAATTTCGGCAATTGTCGTTTTTGTAGAGCAACCGTGGTCTCAGATACCACGTGTTACTGCAAAAACGACTAATTGCAAATCCAGTTACCGCGGTAACAGATACCATGGTATCTGCAAAAGCGCAACTAATGAAGTCGTGATTCTGAAAGGGTTACATTTATCATTTTTTTGTTTCATGTTTATTCTTTTTCAGAATCGAGGTGGTGGTCTGGATATGAACGTCGCAGCAGCATGGGCTGAAGGTCACACTGGGAAAGGTGTTGTCGTTACGATTCTAGATGATGGCTTAGAAAAGGACCACCCGGACATAAAAAAGAATTATGTAAGTCGATCCATTTTTCTTAAATGACCTGTAAGGTCCAGTATTTTAAAATAGTTGTAAACTTTATAACTGGGCTATTCCAAAAATTATCCACGGCTTTGTTTTCGGGCCGTTTCCAGGCCCGTTGACTTCTAGCAAAAACGGGAAAATTCACATAACCGTTTTTAGTGGAGTGTTCCTTGGAACATCCACTATTGCGAGAGCTGTAGAAGCTATCGGTTTTCACCGTATCTCGTGGAGCTCGTAACTCATAAACAAGTGCAAGTATCAAGTCAAGTTATGAACATTATTCACTGGGCAATCTGGGTCCATTTGCCCCTGAACCGGGTGGGGGACGAGACCCCCCAAAAGGCACAGCTAGACCCCATTACCCACAAGTTTTGGAAGTTTCCAGACGCGCTAAACCTCTTCAGAGCGCCTTTCCCACGCTGGAAATATTACCGACCCCTGCTATCCAACTGTTATCCTAGTCAATGTTCCGGAGTCCATGGTATGATACCAAACAGATTCATTACGACAGGGCAATGTCTAGGTCGTATTCTGTTTGAACAAATCTTGGCAATAGAGATTACTGTTCTAGCGTGGTTATGAGCCCTTGCGGGAAAATTGGTTTCTCGGGAATCAAAGGGGCTTCACCCTCTGAGAACGATGTACACCTACTGATGCAGTGCTAGATTTGATAAACGCCATCACCCACAATGTGGAGGCATACCCTGTCAGAAGTTTCATAACAGATAACACAACTATGCGCGGTTTGAACAGACCACACTTGGTATGTAATCTGTACTGATTTTGAAAACGTTGTGTAGAAAATGTTATACATACAGAGCATTGCCAGGAAGAGCCGAAAAAGCATCTGCTGATTTTTCCGATAGCAAGACGAGAAACAAAAAAGTCACCAATTCCTTTTTTTGTTTTTATTCTGCTCTTCATGTCAATGCTTGTTATGCGTAACATTTAATTCATAACGTTTTCAAAATCACAACAGATTACATCCCAAGTGTTGTCCATTGAAACTGCGCATCCTTATGTTATCTGTTATGAAACTTCTGACAGTGTAGCAGATTATATTCAGGAGAATACGAAAATACCCACTCTCGATCTTTGAGAGTTCGGAACAGTCAGCGCATTTTTCTTTGTCAGACCTGATCGTACATTTTTAGTGTTTTTTTGGGGGGTGGGAGTCAGTAATATTATTTGACTCAGTGGTGGATCGTGTATGCGGTTTTTGGGACACCAAAAGTTAGGTGACGGGATAACAGGTCCGTCTGTTATATTTTATATTACATTAGATTGTATATGGGGTTTATTGTGGAAAAAAAAAATACTAGGAACTACAAAACCCTCCAGAAGTTCACACTTGTTAAGAGGTTTAACAAATCCACTTAGACAGATTAACCTGCATAACACTATAATAAAGAAATAAAGAAGAAAAAATAGAGGAAGAGAAAAGTAAAAAAAGAAACAAAATTATGCACTTACTCGGTTCCTGGTCTAACACCCAAAACAAAACTATACAGTCGAAAATCCCGTCTCCAAAAACAACTAAACCAAATAAATAAATAAAATATATATGGATAAATAAACATAACGGAATCTGGGTCAACCTGAAAACGACTCAAATCAAAATAACGACAGTTTAAAACTCATATTGACGGAGACGAAGGGTTTTAAGGGTTTTATCACGATAACTCTCGAAAGGGCTGAGTTAATTCTGTGTTAAGGGTCCCTTGGGTCAAAATACAGGAATTTTCTTTTACGTTGGAAAATAATAATTGTTCCAAGCCGGTTAGGTTGTTCATGTGGGCAAAAAACATGGTTTTGCCTTATATGAACGTTTTTCCTTCGGATAAGTCCTATCAATGAATCAATCAATCGTTGTAATTTGCCAGAATATTTTACAAAATAGCAGTGGCATTGTCAAGACATAATTAAAAACAAGAGCTACGAGCTCATATGGCACTTGTTACGAGTAGGCACGGCTCGGTTATGTCAATGATATATCTAGTGTTTGCTAGGTGTCTTCCCACCAAGTTTCATCTCGATCCCTCCACTCATAGCGTTTTCCAATATTTCCGGTTCTCCCCTCCAGCTCCCCCCAAAAGTCACCGGATCCGGTCCGGATTTTAAGTGGGTCGTCTGAGGCATGAGGTCTTTCCAAATATCAAGTTTCATCGAGATCCGATCACCCGTTCAAAAGTTAAAAATACCTCAAGATTCCGGATTCCCCCTCCCTCCACTCCCCCGACAGTGCCCGAATCGGCTCGGTTATGTCAATGATGTATCTAGTGTTTGCTAGGTGTCTTCCCACCAAGTTTCATCTCGATCCCTCCACTCATAGCGTTTCCAAAGATTTCCGGTTGCCCCCTCCAGCTCCCCCCAAAAGTCACCGGATCCGGTCCAGATTTTAAGTGGGTCGTCTGAGGGATGAGGTCTTTCCAAATATCAAGTTCCATCGAGATCCGATCACCCGTTCAAAAGTTATAAATACCTCATGATTCCGGATTCCCCCTCCCTCTACTCCCCCCACAGTACCCGAATCGGCTCGGTTATGTCAATGATGTATCTAGTGTTTGCTAGGTGTCTTCCCACCAAGTTTCATCTCGATCCCTCCACTCATAGCGTTTCCCAAGATTTCCGGTTGCCCCCTCCAGCTCCCCCCCAAAAGTCACCGGATCCGGTCCAGATTTTAAGTGGGTCGTCTGAGGGATGAGGTCTTTCCAAATATCAAGTTCCATCGAGATCCGATCCCCCGTTCAAAAGTTATAAATACCTCAAGATTCCGGATTCCCCCTCCCTCTACTCCCCCCACAGTGCCCGAACCGGCTCGGTTATGTCAACGATGTATCTAGTGTTTGCTAGGTGTCTTCCCACCAAGTTTCATCTCGATCCCTCCACTCATAGCGTTTCCCAAGATTTCCGGTTGCCCCCTCCAGCTCCCCCCAAAAGTCACCGGATCCGGTCCAGATTTTAAGTGGGTCGTCTGAGGGATGAGGTCTTTCCAAATATCAAGTTCCATCGAGATCCGATCACCCGTTCAAAAGTTATAAATACCTCAAGATTCCGGATTCCCCCTCCCTCTACTCCCCCCACAGTACCCGAATCGGCTCGGTTATGTCAATGATGTATCTAGTGTTTGCTAGGTGTCTTCCCACCAAGTTTCATCTCGATCCCTCCACTCATAGCGTTTCCCAAGATTTCCGGTTGCCCCCTCCAGCTCCCCCCAAAAGTCACCGGATCCGGTCCGGATTTTAAGTGGGTCGTCTGAGGCATGAGGTCGTTCCAAATATCAAGTTTCATCGAGATCCGATCACCCGTTCAAAAGTTAAAAATACCTCAAGATTCCGGATTCCCCCTCCCTCCACTCCCCCCACGGTGCTCGGATCGGGGAAGTGACTATTTCCAACTTAATCATTTGGGGTCCCTGATATGCCTGCCAAGTTTTATCATCCTAGCTTATGTGGAAGTGCCCGAACTAGCAAAACCTGGACAGACCGACAGACCGACAGACCGACAGACGGACGGACGGACAGAAATTGCGATCGCTATATGGCACTTGGCCGAAGGGCAAGTGCCATAAAAACAGTTAAAATGAGCACACACACAAAAACAAGACGCACATTATCTGTT
Organism: Branchinecta lynchi; assembly: GCA_023053575.1. Taxonomy (NCBI): domain Eukaryota; kingdom Metazoa; phylum Arthropoda; class Branchiopoda; order Anostraca; family Branchinectidae; genus Branchinecta; species Branchinecta lynchi. The sequence goes on from JAKZAP010000020.1 coordinate 20,157,421, forward strand.
CCCTACTTAGATAATTATCCGTTATCCGTATCCCTACGTAGCGATCTAATGTCTGTCCGCTCTGTCGCTCTGTCTGCCCACTGTTTGCTAGTTTGGGTACATTCAAATAAGCTAGGAAGATGGAACTTACCACGCTGAGGAAGGACCAGACCCAATTCTCTATGAAACCTGCCTTTCCCAGATCCAATCATCCCTGGCTGTGGATCTGGGATTTTACGACAGGCGCAGGTTGCGAACGGCTGGTCCGATTCGAGTTAAACTTGATTGGATATGGATTCATGTGTTCAATTTGCATCCAGCCACGCTGGAGGAGTTGTAGGGGGGGGGAGGGGTTCAACATTTCACACGCGTAGGGACCAAACAGATGGAGGGATTCGGATAAATCTTGGATGGTATTTGCCGAGGTGTGCCGTTATTCCGTTGTTCCGAGGATGGGTCCAGGAATTTGTGTTTCACGCGTAGGGACCGAACGAATCGAGCGATTGGGATGGAACTTGGAGGATACTGAGAATAATAACTGTATTTAAAAGCCCAGGGGCCATATACATAATACAACAATAGTACATATTACAAAGGAAAACAACAACAATAATTTCCTACGGCTATGAAGCCTCACTACTAAGCTTGGTCGCTCTTAGCTTCAACGCTCCGTCCATAAACTCGCACACCTTTGTTATAACCCTTTCCGAAGTGCTATTCAGGATATCCGGAAGAAGCAAAACACTCCCCTTAAAATAAGATCCCCTTAACTCCGAAAGCTCCTGGCCCTAGATCAGGGTGGGGAATGTGGTCCACCAGTCTCACGGCCGTTTTGAAAATCGAACACACCAGTCTCACTGTTTCGGACCACCAGTCTCAGAAAAATGGCGCCGGGAACCACCAGTCTCGGAAACGAGACCAACAGTCTCAAATTCAGACCAACAGTCTCATCTAATTCCCAATTTTTTTAAAGTAAAAAAGTGTTTTCTTTGTTTTTCTCTGTCAGTCCCTTGAATTACGCGCTTGTGTCAGCACTACAGGTAGAGTGAAGCTTGGGCTTTCAATACATGTATTCATCTCTGCTATTGGCTTGGTACTTCTCAGTGAGTAGGGCTCTCAAAAACCAAACAAATTTATTTTTTTGTTTTCTGTGTTGTTTAATAGAATTCTGCTACTCTGCCAACTACAACAGGTAAAGTGAAGCCTGGGCTTTCAAACGATATATGATTCACTGTTACTGGATTACCAAGTGTCACATTGGGTGGCTTTGAAAAAACTGTTTTGGTAAACAAATGTAATTTCTAGTCTGTCTATGCGATTTCTTGGAATTTTCCAACTTTGCGACCAGTTTTGGTAGATTTAAGCATGAGTTTTCCACAGATCCATGTCTCTCTGATACTGGCTTAGTCAGTTTGTTGCTGGGTCCCTATGGTAAACTCATTAGCTATTTTTTTTTAACTGCCCTGCTTGATACTGTTGAATGTTTTGTCGCCTCACTGTTCAGTTCACCTGACTGACTGGTCCGGTATTAGTTTGTTCCATTCTTTTTCCATGCATTTTCCATGCTTAAAATACTATTCTGAGGCTGTCTCTACACAACTACAGCAAGCGGTCAAGTATCTCTCAATGGAACCTATTATCGCTCACCAGAGCTGCGTTTGATTTGCATTGACTGATAGCATTCGATTTATCCAGTTGACTGAGATTTTGGACTAAAATTTGACTTTTGACGACCGAAAATAAATGGTCATTCGTTCCATGGTTAAGCGGTTAAGCTACAGTAAGCGGTCAAGTAACGCTCAATGTATCTATCATCGCTCACCAGAGCTGGGTTCGGTCCGCATTTCCTGTCGGCTGAAATCATCATTTCGCTGTTTCATTTGCTATTCTCAGTTGACTGATAGCGTTCAATTTATCCAGTAGACTGACAAGGTGACTTTTGACACTGACGACTAAAGGTGACTTTTGACAACAGAGAACAAACGGTCATTTGTTCCATGGATAACCTGTTAAAGTAAGCGGTCAAGTATCGCTCAATGGAACATTTTATCTCTCACTAGAGCTGCATTTGATTCTCGTTTCCAGTTAACTTAAATTGTCATTTTGCAGTTTTATTTCCTATTCTCAGTTGACTGATAGGTTCTATTTATCCAGTCGACTGACATTGTCCACTAAAAGTTGACTTTGGACGACCGACAACAAATGGTCATTCGTTCCATGGATAACCGGTTAACCAACAGTAAGTGGTCAAGTATCGCTCAATGGAACATTTTATCGCTCACCAGAGCTGCGATTTATTTGCATTTCCAGTTGACTGAAATAACCTTTTTGCTGCTTTATTTGCTATTCTCAGTTACCATTCAATTTATCCAGTCAACTCAGATTGTCTTTCTTGGGATTTTCTAACTTTACAACCAGTTTTGGTAGATTTAAGCATGGACTTTCCACAGATACGTGTATCTCTGATATTGGCTTAGTCAGTTTCTTGCTGGTGTCCTTTGATAAACTCATTTGCTGTGTTTTTTTTAACTGACCTGCTAGACCCTGTTGAATCTTTTGTTGTCTCGCCGTTCAGTTCACCTGACTGCCTGGTCCGGTACTAGTTCGTTCCATGCATTTTCCATGCTTAAAATACTATTTTGGGGCTGTCTCTACACAACTACAGTAAGCGGTCAGTAACACTCAATGGAACCTGTTATCGCCCACCAGAGCTGCGTTTAATTCGCATTTCCAGTTGACTTAAGTTATCATTTTGCCATTTTGTTTGCTATTCTCAGTTGACTGATAGCGTTCAATTTATCCATCTATTGAGATTGTCCACTAAAAGTTGACTTTGGACGACTGACAACAAACGGTCATTGGTTCCACCGATAACCGGTTAACCAACAGTAAGCGGTCAAGTATTGCTCAATGGAACATTTTATCGCTCACCAGAGCTGCGTTTGATTTGCATTTCCAGTTGACTGAAATAATCTTTTTGCTGTTTTATTTGCTATTCTCAGTTAGCATTCAATTTATCCAGTCGACTCAGATTGTCAACAAAAAGTTGACATTTGCCGATCGAGATAAAATGGTAATTCATTCCATGGTTAACCGGTTAGCCTACAGTAAGCAGTCAAGTATCGCTCAATGGAACCTATTAGCACTCACCAGAGCTGCATTCTATTCGCATGTCCCGCTAACTTTAATCATCATTTTACTCTGTTATTTGGTGTTCTCAGTTGATTCATATTGTTCGATTTAGCTCTTGGCAAGGGTGTGGAAACTCAAGAAGGTAAGGGAACATCACTAAAACAATATGACAAAGCGACCTAATCATGTTCTATAACATTTAGACAATTACTAAAATTACCCTTTGCTTGTCTCCTTGATGATGCTGTACGTAGCAGCTTCAGTTTGAGGGTCTCATGAAGAGACCTCTTACGTGGACCAATCTATAGTACTTCAACCTACAAACAATAGTATGTTTGTAACATACAATAGTATGTTCCTGTAACAAGAGCAACATCTGTAGAGGAGATAGTACTTCAACAATTAGAAAAAGAGTGAGAGGAATATTCATGGAGGACTAGTAAAACATATGGTATGTGAAAAAAGTATCACCAAAAAGTTGACTTTTGACGTTCGAGATAAAATGGTAATTCCTTCCATGGTTAACCTTAACTGCTACAGTAAGCAGTTAAGTATCGCTCAATGGAACCTATTATCACTCACCAGAGCTGCATTCTATTCGAATTTCCAGCTAACTTAAATCATCATTTTACTGTTTTATTTGCTGTTCTCAGTTGATTCATATTGTTCGATTTAGCTCTTGGCAAGGGTGTGGAAACTCAAGAAGGTAAGGGAATATCCAGTCTAGTACACTAGCCCCATTTCAGGCATGGTGCTCAAACGTCTAGCACCATGCCTGGGTGCTAGACGTTCAAGCACTGTACCTTGGATTTCATGTATGGTGCATGGACTTCAGTATACAGTGCATACAGAAAAAACACAATTTCTGTCATCACAACTGAGCACCGGCTCGGACAGGGCTGAAATTACTACTATGAATTAGAGAAATCAAAGACAGTCCTTTATATATTTTTCACGACAAAAACAAAAGGGCTCTAATGATGATGGAGATGAAAAACCTAACAGCACCCTATCTATTTCCCATGTATTTTCCCTATCTATTCCCCAAGAGCCAATATTCTGGTTGGCTGCTAGGTAGAAAAAGCTGAGGCACAGGACACTTTGCATGCAAAACCCTTGACTATGTAGAAAAGGAAATGAGGTTTTTCACATCTGTCATCAGTCGAGCACTTTTGTTTTTGTTGTGAAAAATATATAAAGGGTTGTCTTTGATTTCTCTAATTCATGGTAGTAATTTCAGCCCTGTCCGAGCTGGTGCTCAGTTGTTATGACAGAAACTGTGTTTTTGATGTATGCACTGTATACTGAAATCCATGCACCATACATGAAATCCAAGGTACAGTGCTTGAACGTCTAGCACCCAGGCATGGTGCTAGACGTTTGAGCACCGTGCCTGAAAAGGGGCTAGTGTACTAGACTGGGAATATCACTAAATTAATAAGACAAAGCGACCTAATCATGTTCTATAACATTTAGACAATGACTAAAATTACCCTTTGCTTGTCTCCCTGATGATGCTGTACCTAGCCGCTTCAATTTGAGGGTCTCATGAAGAGACCTCTTACGTGCACCCATCTATAGTACTTCAACAAACAAAACAATAGTATGTTTGTAACATACAATAGTACGTTCCTATATCAAGAGCAACATCTGTAGAGGAGATCAACAATTAGGAAAAGAGTGAGAGGAATATTCATGGAGGACTAGTAAAGAACATATGGTATGTGAAAAAGAATCACCAAAAGTTAAAATTTGACGATCGAGATAAAATGGTAAATCATTGCATGGTTAACCGGTTAACCTACAGTAAGCAGTCAAGTATCGCTCAATGGAACCTATTATCACTCCCCAGAGCTGTATTCTATTCGCATTTCCAACTAACTTAAATCATCATTTTACTGTTTTATTTGCTGTTCTCAGTTGATCCATATTGTTCGATTTAGCTCTTGGCAAGGGTGTGGAAACTGGAGAAGGTAAGGGAACATCACTAAAACAATATGACAAAGCGACCTAATCATGTTCTATAAAATTTAGACAATTACTAAAATTACCCTTTGCTTGTCTCCTTGATGATGCTGTACGCAGCCGCTTCAATTTGAAGGTCTCATGAAGAGACCTCTTACGTGCACCCATCTATAGTACTTCAACATACAAACAACAGTATGTTTGTAACATACAACAGTATGTTCCTATAACAAGAGCAACATCTGTAGAGGAGATAGTACTTCAACAATTAGAAAAAGAGTGAGAGGAATATTCATGGAGGACTAGTAAAGAACATATGGTATGTTAAAAAAGAATCACCAAAACCAACAAAACAAAAATTACCAGAGTGGGTGACTTTACGTTAGTTCATGTAGGTTAACTTGAACACTTTTAGCTAGGACTTCTATAGCCAGTGTAAAACATTAAGAATAAGCTTATTTTTTTATTTTTTTTTTACCATCATTGGGTAGGTAGCGTACTCTGTAGCACCAGATTTGTTAGAACATGAAAAAATGTTGGCCTCATGGCCGCAATTTAAGATGACCAGTAAAAGGTGCCCGGTGGGCTGGAATCCGCAATCTTTTTCACAACCTACGCTTAACCTTGGAATGAATGACCATTCGTCCTCAGTTGTCCAAAGTCAACTTTTACTCGACAATCTCAGTCAACAGGATATATAGAATGCTGTCAGTCAACTGAGAATAGCAAATAAAACTACAAAATGATGATTTAAGTTAACTGGAAATGCGAATTGAACACAGCTCTGGTGAGCGATAATAAGTTCCATTGAGCGTTACTTGACCGCTTACTGTAGCTTAACCGGTTAACCATTGAATGAATGACCATTTGTTCTCGGTTGTCAAAAGTAAACTTTTAATCAACAATTTCAGTCGACTGGATATATCGAACGCTGTCAGTCAACTGAGAATAGCAAATAAAACAGGAAAAAGATGATTTAAGTGAACTGGAAAGGCAAATCGAACCCATCTCTGTTGGGCGATAACAAGTTCCATTGAGCGTTACTTGACCGCTTACTGTAGCTTAACCAGTTAACCATGGAACGAATGACCATTTCTTCTTGGTTGTCAAAAGTCAACTTTTCAGCGACAACTTCAGTCGACTGGATAAATCGAACGCTGTCAGTCAACTGAGAATACCAAATAAAACTGCTAAGTGATGATTAGAGTCAACTGGAAATGCGAATCGAACGCATTTCTGTTGAGCGATAATAGGTTCCATTGAGTGTTACTTGACCGCTTACTGTAGGTTAACCGGTTAACCATGGAAGACCATTTCTTCTCGTTTGTCAAAAGTCAACTTTCAGTCGACAATCTCAATACATTGGATAAATTGACCGCTATCAGTCAACTGGAAATGCAAATCAAACGCAGCTCTGGTGAGCGATAATAGGTTCCATTGAGTGTTACTTGACCGCTTACTGTAGTTGTGTAGAGACAGCCCCAGAATAGTATTTTAAGCATGGAAAATGCATGGAACGAACTAGTACCGGACCAGGCAGTCAGGTGAACTGAATAGTGAGACAACAAAACATTCAACAGGGTCAAGCAGGTCAGTTAAAAAAACACAACTAATGAGTTTATCATAGGACACCAGCAAGAAACTGACTAAGCCAATATCAGAGATACGCGTATCTGTGGAAAGTCCATGCTTAAATCTACCAAAACTGGTTGAAAAGTTAGAAAATCCCAAGAAATCGCAGAGACAAACCAGAAATTACATTTGCTCACCAAAACAATTTTTCAGAGCAACACAATATGACACTTGGTAATCCAGTAACAGTGAATCATATATCGTTTGAAAGCCCAGAGCTTCACTTTACCTGCAGTAGTTGGCAGAGTAGCAGAATTCTATTAAACAACACAGAAAACAAAAAAATAAATTTGTTTGCTTTTTCAGAGCCCTACTCACTGAGAAGTACCAAGCCAATAGCAAAGATAAATACATGTATGGAAAGCTCAAGCTTCACTCTACCTGTCGTGCTGACACAAGCGCGTAATTCAAGGGACTGACAGAGAAAAACAAAGAAAACACTTTTTTACTCTAAAAAAATTGGAAATTAGATGAGACTGTTGGTCTGGATTTGAGACTGTTTGTCTCGTTTCCGAGACTGGTGGTTCCCGGCGCCATTTTTCTGAGACTGATGGTTCAAAACAGTGAGACTGGTGTGTTCCGCGAAAGAGACTGGTGGACCACATTCCCCACCCTGTAGATGTTCATTTCATGGGCAGAGTTGGAGGGACAATATATTTGGTGGTTCTAAACGGATAAATCAGCTGTGATTTTAGCGATATTTCGGCCCCTTTTGGCAAGGGTCCTTTACAAGTTAAGATTCTAGCAACTTACTTCTTAGCAACCGGCGGAAAGTTTTTGGTGGAAAGACATTAGCTGCATTCGTTTTCGTCGTTCGGTTCGTCGTTCCAACCGTCGTTCTACTGCAAGCGTTTTCTTTACTACGCCGTTCGTGAACGGCGTCGAACTGCCGATTATAAGGAGTTTTCTTTGCTCGGTTGAACTGCCGTTTCATTCGTCGTTCCGGAAACAACGAACTGAGCTGGGCAGTCAGTTTCAACATCTCTGTCCAGTAATTATTTTTTTAAATTCTTGACAAAACAAATTAAAGTTGTAAGCAGAGTTTCAAAACGATGGTCCTGTTATGCTAAAATCCATTGTAGTATGGATTTTGCAAATATAAAGTTAGTCCGACTATTAACGTTTTCGTATCAACGTCGTTCGTGAAACAACGTTTATAGAACGTGCATATGAAAATATTTAAACGACGTTCTTCGTACCGACAACGACGAACGACGAAAACGAACGCAGCTATTGGTAAAAATACGCTATTTACTACTTTGACACTCAGGTTAATATTTCTTTCGATGAAAAAAAAATAAGTTTCCATCTTTCTTGAACTATTTTTCTTTAAACTAAACTTAACTATGTTTTTATCTACGTATTCATTATTCTACGGGCGGTCATTATGTGCTTTTAACGTTTATCCGAACCCCTCAAAGACTACTTCGATTCGACTGTCCAAAATCATTAAGTACAGATTGTGAGTGTTCATTTTGCTTCCAACTTGGAGGATTCTTAGGCGAGAACTGGGTTGCATCCGGTTTTACTCACTAGAAAATAAAACGTGACTCTTTTTACTTTCTGTCTCTTATTTTTGTAGGCGCTCGGGGACTAGGGGCTTTAATTTGTTTCAAGAACAATGGATCCCTTATTTGTCTCTAGAGAGACGTGACAGACGATGTCCAGAAAGAGGACCCTTGTCTTCCCTCTTCCCTCCATTCATGAGAGGCATTGAGCGGTCTATATGGCTGATGTCTAGTACTCCTCAGAGTAGACCCAGTCATACACAAATCTTAGTTTTGGGGCACAGTGCTCCAACCGGGCATGTCCCAACGTGTCTAAGCGCGGACACGTTGGGGCACAGTGTCCCCATAATAATCTATATAACATGTAAATCCCGGTTAACAGATTTGCATGGGGTATTGATCTTTCAGAAGTTACGTAACAGAAAACACAAGGATGCGCAGTTTCAGTAGATAGCACTTGGAATGTTGTCTGTTATGACTTTGCAAACGTTATGCATAACAAGCATTGCCTGGCAGAGCCGAACAAATAGAAAAAGCATCGGATAACTTTTGTGATGTCATGATGACAAACAAAAAAGTCAGCGTATGTTGTTCGGTGATGTTTCGGTTCTTCTTGTGTGCAGAACGTTTGGTTAAAGTTTAACTGAAAAGCAAACTTATTTTTGTATCATTTAGTTGGATAGATTGAGTTATTTAGATTCTGCTAAGAGATTTTTTGATTTTCCACTATCTGCTCTAGTAGTGAGGTTCAGAATATCTACGTCTGTCCTCACAGCGCAAATTCTACTATGATGCGGAATATCTGAATCTGAACGCAAACGCGGCTTTTCAGTGGGCGGTGATAAGCTTGATGAAGACTGTTTAGTGCCTGAACAAAAAAATTTCATGGATCTTTTTCGTCAAGCATACGACACAGATAGTACCACAAATCTGACAGGGAAATTCCACTATTTGAAAATTGATTAATCGTAAAAAGCGGAGCAACGAAGTAACTCATTTTCACCGGGTCTTCAAGCCTCTTTAAGTGAATAGGTGAGGGGTAACAAGACTGTCACATCTCTGCCCTTTTCAGTTAAACTTTAATACAATTTGTTGTCATTGGCCCCGGTCCTTGCTTCGGGGCACTGTGTCCCAACGTATGATCACTGTATGACTTTCTGTATGACGGTGTAGTCCTAGCTAGGTCCATGGGAATCTCGGTAATCCCCAAGTGGTGCCCCAAAGCCAATCTATGAACTTCGCTCCTGACCTGAATAGTCCTCAGCCCAACAAATCCGCATAAAAATATTTCATTCCGCTTGGGAATTGAGATGAATATGGGTTTCTTCCAACGAAGAAAAAACAACTCTTTAATCAAATCAATCAATAAGTTTATTTTCCAAATAAGCTCAAAGCTAGAAGAGGAATAAAATATTTACGAAACAAATTAATTAATACACTTTCAAGATATGATCAGAAATTAATGATGCGATGAAACTACGTAAAATTGGGCAGAAGAATTAGCAGAATACGGAGAAAAAAACGACACATGTGGACGTTATCTTAAATATAGTGATTTCCCGATGAAAAATTTATCTCAAAATAGTATTATGAAGCAGTACGAAAAAGGAGCATGCAGTACTAACCATGCTACTACATGCTTCTACTTCAAGGCTACCGTGTTACTTCATAGTACTATATGCTACTGCCTACTATTTCAAAGACCGGATGCTACTATGGCAAGACAGGATGCTACTGGATACTACTACATAAGATTGGATCAGTCTTAGGCACATTAAATGATAGTATCTTTGCTATTATATAGTATTACAAGCAACTTTTTCGTACTACTACCATGCTACTACGCAGGCTACAAATTTTTCATAGGGTTGTATCTCCTGCATAGTACCCCAAGGCACTATCCTCGGACCTCTCCTTTTTCCTGGTCATGATCAACGACCTCGCAGGCTCCTGTGACGATCGTTGGAAATTCGTCGATGATCTTTCGGTATTGGAGCGTTGTCACAAAAAGTATCCGGAGCAGTGCAGCCACCATAATGAATGACATTAGTGAAGAAGCTCAGTCAACCGAATTACCGTCAACCAAGACAAATCAGCCGTCCTAACTGTACTTTTTTGAAGTCCAATCCAACTTTCCAACCTGTCCTACCTAATCACAGCAGAGTGGAGGAGCTCAAACTTTTATATATTCATCTAGCTTCAGATCTCAAGTGGGATAAGCAAGTACGATCTATGCTGAAAAGAGCAAATATGGGCATCAGATCTCTCAAAATGCTCTCCCGCCATGGCACCCCAAAACAACACCTCCTTCGCATTTACCTTGCGTTCATTCTCCCTTGCTGTCCGGTATGGCATTTCGGTTTAACCCGGGAGCAGTAGGAACGCCTCGAGAGGATCCAGTACCGGTCTTCACTAATAGTATCAAAATCCCGTACATTTCCCTTCTTAACGAGTTTGGTCTCGTATCTTTGTCAAACCGTAGACATCAACTTTCTACCAAGTTTGGTGGGCAACTACTGGAAGACTCCAACCATCCGCGCATCCTTCCCCCTTCCCACATTCCCAACCGCATAAGGCCACAGAGAATCGTAGCACAAACCTGTTCCCAAGATCCAACCCACTCGGGCAATCCATGCGTGGTACGAAAGAAGTTTTGTCCCCTCGTTTTTGAGTTTTTTCAACGCGAAATTTTAAATTCTTTTCCTATTTCTAATGTTAATTATTGAAGTTTAGCGCTTTAATTTATTGCAATTCTTGTTCTTGTGTAATTATTGAGTATTTGACTATGTAAAAGCGCAATTGTATATAGTTATGTTTGACGAGAGAACAAATATTCGTTTTTATGGCACTTGAGCTTACTCAAGTGCCATATAGCGATTGTAATTTCTGTCCGTCAGTCGGTCTGTCGGTCCCGGTTTTGCTAGTTCGGGCACTTCCAGATAAGCTAGGACGATGAAACTTGGCAGGCATATCAGGAACTGGACCAGATTAAATTAGAAATACTCGCTTCCCCGATCCGACCATCTGGAGGGGAGTGGAGGGAGGGGGAATCCGGAAAAATGAGAAAAAATGAGATATTTTTAGCTTACGAACGGGTTATCAGATCTTTATGAAACTTGATATATGGAAGGAACTCGTGTCTCAGACCCTCCATTTTAAATCCAAACCGGATCCAGTGACATTGGGGGGAGTTGGAGGGGGAAACCGGAAATCTTGAAAAACACTTAGAGTGGAGGGATCCGGATGAAACTTGGTGGAAAGTACAAGCACAAGTCCTAGATACATGGCTGATATAAACGGAACGGATCCGCTCACTTTGGGGGAGTTGGGGCGGGGGGAGAAGTCCGAATTTGTAGTGATCCCGCGAGTTCCGTGCTTCCTGATGTGCTGGGACGATGGAAATTGACAGGCATCTCTGGGACCCGACCAGATTAAATAGGAAATCGTCAATTCCCCGATTCGACCATCTGGGGGGGGGGGGAGTGGAGGGAGGGGGAAGCCAAAATTTGAGGTATTTTTATCTTGCGAACGAGTCATCGGATCTTGATGAAATTTTATATTTAGGATGACCTCGTGTCTCAGACGTCCCACTATAAATCCGGACCGGATCCGATGACACTGGGGGGAGCTGGAGGAGGGAACCGGAAATCTTGAGAAACGCTTAGAGTGGAGGGATCGGGATGAAACTTAGTGGGAAGAACAAGCACAAGTCCTAGATACGTCATTGATATAAGCGGACCAGATCCAGGCACTCTGGGGGAGTTGGGGGGGGGGGGGTCCGGATTTCTAGCGATCCCGCGAGTTCGGCATACTTCCTGATGTGCTAGGGCGATGAAACTTGGCAGGTATGTCAGGGACCCGAACAGGTTCACTTGAGAACAGCCGTTTCCCCAATCCAACCATACTGGGGGGAGTGGATGGATGGGGAGTCCGGAATCTAGTGGCGTGTATAACTTTTGAACGGGTGATCGGATCTTGATGAAATTTTATATTTAGGATGACCTCGTGTCTCAGACATCTCACTTTAAATCCGGGCCGGATCTGATGACACTGGGGGGAGTTGGAGGAGGGAACCGGAAATTTTGAGAAACGCTTAGAGTGGAGGGATCGGGATGAAACTTGGTGGGAAAAACAAGCACAAGTCCTAGACACGTCATTGACATAACCGGACCGGATCAGGGCACCGTGGGGGAGTTGGGGTCGGGGTCCGGATTTCTAGCGATCCCGCGAGTTCGGCATACTTCCTGATGTCCTAGGGCGATGAAACTTGGGATCCGAACATATTGACTTGAGAACAGCCGTTTCCCCGACCCGACCATCGTGGGGGGAGTGGGTGGATGGGGAGTCCGGAATCTAGTGGCGTGCATAACTTTTGAACGGCTGATCGGATTTGAATGAAACTTGTCTGGTGAGCTATCGCCTCGGACGTTCAGTGTCACGTCCGGGTCGGGTCCGATACCTGTGGGGATGGAGGGGGGGGGGGAAATCGAGAAACTCTAAAAGCAGAGGGATTGGGACGAAACTTAATGGATGGAACAAGCATTAGGCCTAGATAAAATTGAAGGAGCCAGATGGTTTCGGGGTTCTGTGGGGGGAGTTGGAGGGGTTTCCTGGAATTCCGGTAGTCGTGAGTTAGAATAGTTCCAGATGTAAAACGACAACGAAACTTTGCAGGCATATTAGCGACCCGAATTATCTTGACTTAAGAACCTGACACAACATACCCCCGGAAACTTCCGTTCCTAGATCCGAGCATTTTTTGGGGAGCACGAGAAGAGAAATATGGAAATTGACTTCTAAAAATTGCAAACGAGTGGTCTGATTCGAGTGAAACTTTATGGGTGATACGAATCGATGGCCTCGACATGTAAAACATGCGTTCGAACCGTATGCGACCACGATTAGGGGAATTGGGGGTGGGGGGACTTTTGACATGTACAAAAACCAAACGGATGGACCGAATGAGATGCAAATTCGACAATGCCGAGTTTGTGCGGCCTAGATTTGTTATTTGGCGTCCGGGCCGAATTCCGCCAAGGTAGGGGGGGGGGGTACTGGAAACTTGCAGATAGGCTAAGCTCCTATTTCAGTAAAACTTGATGGACAGGAACAGGGAATTAAGAGATTGGGCCCGAACCGGCTCCGACAACGTTGGTGGGAGGGGGGGGGGGGGGGTACCGGAACTTTCCAAAAATGCTCAGATTCGAGTGAAACTTGATAGATGGTATAAAAGAAGATGCTTTAGGTGGTCGATTTTTTATATTCCGAACCAGATTAGGCCACGGTAGGTCGAGATAGAGTGGGTACCGGAAATCGTGTAGCACGTCTAGGGATCAAACAAATAGATTTATTGCGATGAAAGTTTGAACAGTCATGTGCATTTGCTACAGACAATCGAGACGATGCCGGAACTGCTCAGAAATGAGTGAAACTAAATATCCTATTTCTATTTCCGAACCGCATTTTTGGATGGCGGGTGTATTTTGTGACGTTCTCATCTACTTTCTTGTACAGCCTACTCGTACAAGTGCCATATGAGCTCGTAGCTCTTGTTTTTGTAAGTACCGTAAGGAATGTTTTCGAATAATAAGGGTTGATTGACAAGAGTGACAAAAACAAAATAGAGTGACAATTCACACTATCGTGGAACATGTGGCAACCCTGCATGTAGTAAGTATATTTTACCATAAAGAGGCCGCTACATGTCAGGAAGGAGTTGGTAATGATCATACTGAGCTGAGTTGCAAACATTTTCTAATTTCAAATATTGCATTCCTCCTGCTCCCTAGATGGCACCGAAGCAGGTGTAAATAGTGTTTACGACCCTTTTCATAGTTTCTTCCAACATGATGTTGCTTAATTGGTTTACGGTGCTTTTGTAGTTTAGTATTTTTGCGTCTCCTCTTTTCTTTTATTCATATTAGTATATAATATAATGTTGTATTTAAAGCCTTAGGGCCATATACATACAACAAAACATAAAACTTCATAATTACTTCTAATATCGCACTACATAAACTAAACTGCACTCGCCCGGTCAACTTTTACTTTAATACTTTCCAACACAAATCTACATAATGCACTAATTGCTCCTGGAGATGTGCTCTTCAATATATCAGGAAACAGTATCTCCCTTACCCCCACCCCCCCAGCAAAATTCCCTTAAAAACGAGAGTTCTCGACACAGTGCAACCAAATGGGCTAGGTCATTATCGCCTTCACCGCATAGTGAGCATAGTCAGCTTCTGTTGTCTGTGTTCTTTTTGTATTTTCTTTGTATCTTTACTCACTTTCTTTTGTTGTAAAACATTGTGTGGGTCAGAAAATATGTACCTACTTATTACTTCGTACTTGATATTTAGGTATAGGGTCTTGTATTTGGTTGATTTTTATAATCTAGTGGAAGCTGTTGATCGATTCGGTGTCACAGTTCACATTACTTGTCGATAAGGATGTTCAGAATGTACAACTTGTTTCAGTGTTGTTTGGATCCTCCCTCCTAAGATTCAGGAGCATAAATGAATGGTTTTCCGTGTCCCTCTCAGCTCAAACATCGCGTGTGACTATCATGAATGGTGGTGATAATTCTCAGACACATACAGGTATTCTCTGAAAACTAAATAAAGCCCAGGTTTATTTCCAGGAGCTATATGTGCCGTGTCTAGCCTAAGCAAGACAGAAGTTTTAGCTATACTAAAGGCTCAGAGTGATTTAATTACTAAAAATACCGGCAGACCTCCCTCATATCTGCGGTGACTTCATTTTTGTAATTTCGCAAAGAGCAATCTTTTAATATTATTTGTATGCACTTGAGCATACTCAAGTGCCATATAGCGATCGTAATGTCTGTCGGTCTGTCCCAGTTTTCCTAGTTTGGGCACGTCCACATAAGCTAGGACGATGAAACTTGGCAGGCGTGTAAGGGACCCGACAAGATTAACTTGGAATCAATAACATCCCCGATCCGGCCATCATGGGGGGAGTGGAGGGATGGGGAATCCGAAAACCAGTACCGTTCATAACTTTGGAATGGGTAATCGGTATGAAACTTCACATATGTGAAGAGCAACTGTCTCATATGTTTAGTTTCAAATCCGGACTGGATCCGATAACTGGGGGAGGGCGGAACCGGAAATCTTGTGAAACGTTTCTACATAAGCTAGGACGATGAAACTTGGCATTCGTATCAGGGACGCGACCAGATTAATTGGAAATAATCACTTCCCCGATCTGGCCACCGCGGGGGGGGGGGGGGGGTTGGAGGGATGGGGAATCTGAAAACTAGAAAACATGCATAACTGTGGAACGGGTAATCGGACATGCATGAAACTTGACAAGTGTGATGAATATGTTTCCCAGGTAATCGAACTAGGGGGGGCTGGAGGGGGGTATAAATATTCCTTCAGCCCAAGCTGACTGCGAATCATATTTGATAGTGCAAAACGGATACGCCAGCTAAATTTCTTATAGCTATATTTTGGCCCCTCTTGGCAAGGGTCCTCTTCAAGCTCAAAACCGAGAGATCGGGATGGAACTTGGAGGGAAGATCAAGCATAAGCTCTAGACTTCCGGTGTTCCGGAATTCCTGTGATCACGAGAGGGTACTTCTTGATGTGCTGTGACCATGAAACTTGGCAGGCATGTTAGGGACTCTTATCAGATTTGCGTAGAAACGCACGCATGACTTTATAACGGGTGATTGGACGTGCATGAAACTTGACAAGTGTCAGGAACAAGTGTCTCAGAAGTTCAGTTTCAAATCCCGGGCGAGATCGCAATTTCGATCGCAATTTCTGTCCGTCCGTCGGTCTGTCCAGGTTTTGCTAGTTCGGGCACTTCCACATAAGCTAGGACGATAAAACTTGGCAGGCGTATCAGGGACCCCAAATGATTAAGTTGGAAATAGTCACTTCCGCGATCCGAGCACCGTGGGGGGAGTGGAGGGAGGGGGAATCCGGAATCTTGAGGTATTTATAACTGTTGAACGGGTGATCGGATCTCGATGAAACTTGATATTTGGAACGACCTCATGTCTCAGACGACCCACTTAAAATCTGGACCGGATCCGATGACTTTTTGGGGGAGCTGGAGGGGGCAACCGGAAATCTTGGGAAACGCTATGAGTGGAGGGATCGAGATGAAACTTGGTGGGAAGACACCTAGCAAACACTAGATACATGATTGACATAACTGAGCCGATTCGGGCACTGTGGGGGGAGTGGAGGGAGGGGGAATCCGGAATCTTGAGGTATTGATAACTTTTGAACGGGTGATCGGATCTCGATGGAACTTGATATTTCGAAAGACCTCATGCCTCAGACGACCCACTTAAAATCCGGACCGGATCCAGTGACTTTTGGGGGGAGCTGGAGGGGGCAACCGGAAATCTTGGGAAACGCTATGAGTGGAGGGATCGAGATGAAACTTGGTGGGAAGAAACTTAGCAAACACTAGATATATCATTGACATAACCGATCCCTGCCTACTCGTAACATGTGCCATATGAGCTCGTAGCTCTTGTTTTTGCCTGCGGGTCGCACAAAAAAGTACAAAACAGACACAGATCAGAGGGAAAAGCCTATAAAACTTAATATTTGTGTATGTTTCGGGGGGGGGGGCAACCCTCTACCCCCCCCCCCTGGATACGGCCTTGGGGGGAGGGGCTAGACGGGGACACCGGAAATTTTGTGGAACGCCAAGAGTCGAGAGATCGAATGGTACTTGGTTGGAAGAACATGCGTAAACCATAGACACATTATTGACAAAACAGGACCGGTTCGTGTCACATGCAGTGGGGGTAATTAGAGAGGGTTTTCCGGAGTTCCGGTGATCGCGAGTTAAGGTACTTCCAGATGCGGTAAGACGACGAAACTTAGCACGCATATTAGGGACCCGATCAGACTGCCTTCGAAATAGTCCCTGCCCCGACTAGTTCATCGTGGAGGAAGCGGAGGGATGGGGAATCCGAAATCTCGTGACATTCATTACTTTGGAACGGGTGATCGTATGTGAATGAAACTTGACAAGTATCAAGAACAAGTGTCTCAGATATTCAGCTTCAAGTCCGAACCGGATCTGATAACTGGGGGGGGGGGGGGGGCTGGCACCGGATATCTCGTGAAACATTTAGAGGAATGGAAATTGGTGGGGACAATACTCATAAACCCTAGATACGTTATTGACGGAACTGGGCCGGACCGGGGCATTTTTGGTGAAGCTGGAGGGGGTTTCCCGGAGTGCTGGTGATCATGCATGAATTGGGGTACTTTCACATTATCTATGACGAGAAAACTTTATAGTGTATCAGGGACCGGACTATATTGACTGTGAAATAGTTACTTCCCAGATTCGACATCGTCTGGGGTGGAGTGAATCCGGAATTTAGTGGCATGAATAACGTTCGAATGGGTTATCAGATGTGTAAAACATTGACAATTTACAAGAGCTAATGTCTCAGATCTTCCCTTTCAAGTCCGGACAATGGTCCGATAACGATGCGTGGAGCTCGAAGGTGGCCACCGGAAATTTCGTGAAAACCCTTCCAACTACTTTGGTCAGATCGATTTGGCACAGAATCACACAGCTAGAGTCTTTGCTTAACATCGATTGAGTTATATGTGAATCGGAACCAGAGTAGGACAGAGTTTCTCAGTGAGTGGGATAACCATTTCAGATTTACTAGATCAAGTCCGTCTTCTTAGGAAAGAAATATCGGGAGAGAAATTCGGCCTTGACAACTGCAGACCGTATCTGACAAACATGTTAACTGTCATACACGTGTCATATGAGCTTTCAGCTCTTGTTTATTTATCTAACATGCTTGTTTAACGTAGACCTACGGATGACTTGAAGGGATTTAAGGACAGAAGTTTACACTTGTTAAGAGTATATACGGTTTGAAGTCAAGCTATCCATCCATTGCAAAATAAATAGAAAAACGAGATTTTGGGGGTTTTCTTGATCAGCTAGTTATCCCTCCAAGATGAGATTTGCGATCCCAAAACTTAAGTGGAGTGATACCTATGACTTCGTAAAAGTTGTCCGTATGTCCGTCCGTCCGTCAGCACGATAACTCCCGAAAGGAATGAGATATTTGATGAAACTTGGTGTGAGGAAACTTTGGGCCAGTTAACAGTCGAGATCGTGGATGGGCTCTGTAACCCTACATTTAGGGGTGGGGGTGGGGCTTCAGATTAAGGGGCAAACAAAATATTTTTAACAACTTATGAGATAGTATTTTAGGGGTAAAAAGACTTGCTGAACGCGTATATGAATATCATTTTCTCGCCGGACAAGGAGTTCGCCTGGAATCCGGTCAAAATCGGAAAATATATTAAAAGTAAAAGTTTTATTTGAAGTTGATTAGATGTTTGATTTAAGGGTAAGAAGACATACTGAATCCGTATATGACAGTCATTTATACCCGGACATATAGTTCGGCTGAATTCGGAAGATTTGTTAAAGTAGTTTTATCTGAAGTTGATTAGAGGTTTGAATTAGCAGTAAGGAGACATGCAGAATCCGTATACACAAATAAGCTTCTGGCAGGACAAATAGTTCGCCCGGAATCCGTTCAAAACCGAAAAATTTGTTAAAAGTAAAAATTTTAATTTGAAGTTGATTATATGTTTGATTTTAAGAAGACATGGTGAATCCGTGTATGATAATCATTTTTCTGACATGTAGTTTGCCAGGAATACGGCTGAAACCGGAAAATTTGTTAAAAATTACAGTTTTATCGAAGTTGAGAGGTTCGATATGGGTAACGAGACATGCTGAATTCGTTTTTGAGTTTTAATTTTTATGGGACAAGTAGTCCGCCTGGAATCCGGCCGAAACCGGAAATTTGGCAGAAGTAAGGCAGGACTCTTCAGGTAAATTGTGAGACAGGCTGTTAACTCCGCAAACATGCGGATCCAGAATCTCGCCCCTCCCTTTTTTGGTAATTTAGATAAATAAAAAAACAAGAGCTACGAGCTCATATGGCACTTGTTACGAGTAGGCACGGCTCGGTTATGTCAATGATATATCTAGTGTTTGCTAGGTGTCTTCCCACCAAGTTTCATCTCGATCCCTCCACTCATAGCGTTTTCCAATATTTCCGGTTCTCCCCTCCAGCTCCCCCCAAAAGTCACCGGATCCGGTCCGGATTTTAAGTGGGTCGTCTGAGGCATGAGGTCTTTCAAATATCAAGTTTCATCGAGATCCGGTCACCCGTTCAAAAGTTATAAATACCTCAAGATTCCGGATTCCCCCTCCCTCCACTCCCCCGACAGTTCCCGAATCGGCTCGGTTATGTCAATGATGTATCTAGTGTTTGCTAGGTGTCTTCCCACCAAGTTTCATCTCGATCCCTCCACTCATAGCGTTTCCAAAGATTTCCGGTTGCCCCCTCCAGCTCCCCCCAAAAGTCACTGGATCCGGTCCAGATTTTAAGTGGGTCGTCTGAGGGATGAGGTCTTTCCAAATATCAAGTTCCATCGAGATCCGATCACCCGTTCAAAAGTTATAAATACCTCAAGATTCCGGATTCCCCCTCCCTCTACTCCCCCCACAGTACCCGAATCGGCCCGGTTATGTCAATGATGTATCTAGTGTTTGCTAGGTGTCTTCCCACCAAGTTTCATCTCGATCCCTCCACTCATAGCGTTTCCCAAGATTTCCGGTTGCCCCCTCCAGCTCCCCCCAAAAGTCACCGGATCCGGTCCGGATTTTAAGTAGGTCGTCTGAGGCATGAGGTCTTTCCAAATATCAAGTTCCATCGAGATCCGATCACCCGTTCAAAAGTTATAAATACCTCAACATTCCGGATTCCCCCTCCCTCCACTCCCCCCTCACAGTGCCCGAATCGGCTCGGTTATGTCAACGATGTATCTAGTGTTTGCTAGGTGTCTTCCCACCAAGTTTCATCTCGATCCCTCCACTCATAGCGTTTTCCAAGATTTCCGGTTGCCCCCTCCAGCTCCCCCCCAAAAGTCACCGGATCCGGTCCGGATTTTAAGTGGGTCGTCTGAGGCATGAGGTCGTTCCAAATATCAAGTTTCATCGAGATCCGATCACCCGTTCAAAAGTTAAAAATACCTCAAGATTCTGGATTCCCCCTCCCTCCACTCCCCCCACGTTGCTCGGATCGGGGAAGTGACTATTTCCAACTTAATCATTTGGGGTCCCTGATATGCCTGCCAAGTTTTATCATCCTAGCTTATGTGGAAGTGCCCGAACTAGCAAAACCTGGACAGACCGACAGACCGACAGACCGACGGACGGACAGAAATTGCGATCGCTATATGGCACTTGGCCGAAGGGCAAGTGCCATAAAAACTTTACTTTGATTTTTCAGCATACTTTAGAAAATAGACAAGAAGACTTAAATGAAATAGACAATTAAAAAAATAAGCAAATAAAGTACATAAACTGTAATTTCTGACACAATCTGAATTTTGGAAACCATGACTTCGTAAAAGTTGTCTCTCCGTCAGTCCGTTTGTCCGTCCGTCTGTCAGGATTATACCTCTCGAAAGGAATGGGGTATTTTGATGAAACTTGCTGTAAGGATTCTTTGGGTCAAGTGAATTGTCGAGTTCGTAGATGGCCTCTGTAGACCTACATTTGGTGGTGGGGAGGGGGGTTCAAATTATGGGGCGAATAAAATATTTTTAACAGCTAATAAGATGATGATTTATGAGTAAGAAGACATGCAAAACACGTATATGGAAATCGTTATCTCGCCGGGCAAGTACGACACACATGCTGAATCCATATCTCAACGGTTTTCTCAGATGATTAGCCCTTGACCTTAATCTGTTACTAAATTTTCATATTAAAAATGTTCAAGGAGTTTGGCGACGACTGGATATCTACAAGACCAAATTGTCTGGTTCTAATATTTTTTTGGGAGATCCATCGAAACTATTGGTCTTGTTTACATTCCGTTCATTGGATTCCGTTGTCTCTTCAGCTGGCCAAGGTCTCTTCCGAGGTTTAGCCCATAATCAGTTTCACGAGGGGTTGCCCACTCTCAAAATCGGTGTACACTGGGTGGTGAGTGGCGCGCGTGGCGAAGGGTGGCGCTCGTGGCAGAAAATAGCTATTTTTTAGCAAGAGGCGGGTGGGTGGCGCGCGTCGCGGTAGAGTGGCGCGCGTGCCGGATGGGTGGCGGATGAGTGATGCACGTGGCAGATGAGTTGCTCGCGTGGCGGATGGGTGACACAACATGGTGTACACTAAGTGGCGGAGACTGGGCAGCCCCTCGGAATTTCCTTGTTTGTCCAAGCAAAGTTCGCCACTGAAAACGCCCGAAAACGGATGACAATATATAATAATAATAAAATAGTGAAAAATAACTGTGCTACCATTCGTTCATTTTCATACCTTAAATGTTTTGGGGATAACTACACAATGTATTAATTTAAATTTGGAATTCAGAACCTTTAAAATACTTTACGAAATAGGGACCAAAGGACTTCAGGTACGCTTCCTTGATTTTACATGCTGTTTCGTGAGTTCTTTAGCGAGTATGTGGACGGGTTGATTTGATTTGAATGTACGGTCAGAGCTATAATTGGATTAAAACTTGTACATACTCTTTAATCCGGAAAAAAGAAATTCCATATTGACTAGCCTAATGCAAATACAAACAAAAACAATAACTGTTAAAAACGAATATCACCTATCCACCTTGGGAACATGAGTTTCCCCGAAGTGTGTCCGTTTTTTGTCAACGTGAACTCCTTGTGTTCTTCCTTCAGCATCGTCAAGAAATGACTTCCCCTTCTATTGTCCCCTTTTCGGCTCTGACATATCACGTGTCACTAATATGAATGATAGTGATATTGTTCAGCCAGAAAATCTATTTTCCGGAGGTCCAGTGCTGGACACTTCATTCGATCCCACCCCCTCTCTCCTTCAATTACCCCTCTTGTCCTAACCCCGTGGGTGATTGATTTCCGATTCAAAATTTTCTTTCGGTTGCCTTCTGTGGTCAGTGCTTCTGGAAGACTTCCTAATCTTTCTAGGGTTAGAGACAGTTTCCTAGATAGGAAATTTGTCCGACACGTATTTTGATATTGTCGTTTTTGATGGACTCGTGAACGTAAGGACGTCGTTCTTAAAGTGTTTCGTATAGTATGTTCCGTAATATTTTTCGCCGCAGGCGTGAATTTGGCTCTTTTTTCTTTTTTTTTTACTGAACATTTGCTTGGCAAATTGTCTTGAAAAAAAAAGAACTTCACTTATATTTGGTAATAAGTAGGGTTGAATAATAGGTTATAATTTAAAATGAACCATCATCATATACATACCATGTCGTAGCAGCATGTTTTCATTCTCCTGATTCCATATTTTTCAGTTTATTTTAAAATTTCGATTTGGGTCTCTGCTCCTATTGGTCATTTTCAAAACCTTTACGAAAAAAGTTACTAAAGTTGAACTTCTTACTTACCCACGTGAAGGACTTCACGCGGCCATACGGAAAACCGTCCTAACTCTGTGGACGCTCTTTATTTTTTAAGAATGAAAAATCCACCCTTACGTCTCACCTCTGTTTCTTGATTTTGCTTGTTTGTTTTAAACTCGCGTAGCTTAGAACATGCCGTCCTAGCTGAATCATTGAGATGACACCCATACCCTAAATGCCATACCTCGCCGAGGCCTTTCAGACATGTACGAATCCGACTTTTAACTTCACCTAATTAGCTCTTAGTGCGAGGGCGCACGCGATTCATCTTTCCGTCTTTATCTAAAATTCCTTAAAATTTCTAGGAGGCTTTCCGGCCTGATGGCATCTTTCAGTAGCAAGCCTACGAGTAAGGGGGAGGAACCCTGTTCTTCGAAGTACTTCTTCTTCTTCTTTAATTTCTCAAGTCTTTTAAATCTGTCGAAAAACGTTTCGTATCCACGCGTGACAACTTGCAGTTATGCTTGCTCTTGCATAATCTTCCCCAATACCATCACTTTATTTAACGTTCCACCTCTCCTTTAGAGAAAAAAAATGTCTGGGGCAAGGAGTGGAAATTCTTGTAGAAAGTAGTGAAGAGGGTCCTGATTGATTCGGGACTTGTTTTGCTTCATATCATCTACCGCTGAGTGTCATTGGTAGTGGGAAGTCTTAGGTAAAGTGGGACGTGGAGGCAGCTTCTAATTGATTTACTGATTGGTTAGATGTTTTCGAGAGAAACATGTTTTCGAAAGAAGACCGCAGGCCGTCCATTCAATAGTGGCGTAATTGGAATGCACTGCGTTTGGTTCTGACGTATCATTTGAACAAGCACAACTAAAATCGTATCTAGCTCTCAAAGC
This sequence comes from Branchinecta lynchi, assembly GCA_023053575.1. Lineage (NCBI taxonomy): Eukaryota > Metazoa > Arthropoda > Branchiopoda > Anostraca > Branchinectidae > Branchinecta > Branchinecta lynchi. Next base: position 20,180,934 of record JAKZAP010000020.1, read on the forward strand.
GGTACTATTGCATTACTTCTCACGACTAAGGGCCGTCGCAACACGTTATCCGTCCTTTTCAGTTCGCTTAATCAGTAGAGTTGTTGAGCGTGTTCCATCCTACTTACCGTAGTTACTACGCATGACGTCACGAATTCCGGCTTTTTGCCGTCAAGGCTGGAACGATTTTTCTGTTTTCCAGCAGAATATCATGCCACGGGGGAATCCAACCAATCACGATACAGAGATCCGTAGTTACTACGCTTACTACGATCCTGAGCGTGGTAAGCAAATAGTTACTATTTCGAGAAGGTTGGAACGGTCAGCGTAGTAACTTTTGGTGAGGTTGGAACCGAAATAGTAACTAATAGTTACTATTTGTAGAAGGGTGGAACACGCTCGTTGTAGTTATAAGGCGTATTCTCGCCGTTCCCTGAGGACTCCACTTGAGGATACCCCGCGTTTTAGTTTGTTCCTGGGATTCATTCCCCGTATTCTTGCGAGTACCCACGGATGGGGAATGCTCCGATTATCATCACCATCATCAAAAAAGACTTCTTTCAGATTCAGAGGGGAATCAATTTTTTCTGGTGTTGGTGCAAGGTAAATTTAATTAAAAACAATCAGTATAGACGAAACCAGAAATAAAGTGGATCCAGACTAATTTGTCAAAATCATATTTATTTTAAGAACAAAATTCTTTTTGGAAGCATTCCGCGTGTTCTGGTTATTTTCCGGACGCGGAGTCCGCGTGGAGTGACTCCCTGTATTCTAATCGTTCCCTTCGAGTCCCCGAGGAGTCATCGGGGAATGGCGAGAATACGCCTATAGTCTTTTACGGATAAGTAGTGAACTGGAAGACAAAGATGTACTCTGGCGGGATTTGTACCCAGGACCTTCGGCTTAAGTAGCCAACACTCGCCAGATAGCGCTCCCGCTTAAGACAAGTTCATCTAAGCAGTTCAGATCCCCATTTCATCAGATCGGGCGAGTCTATAGAATTCCAGATATTTGGGACAGATAGATATCAGGATATCCCCTACGGATATGTCTCAGTCACAACTGTCAATAACTCTTCACTTTTCTCCTACCACATTCATTTCATTAGTGTATTTTGCCCACACGAACCTTCCAGATTTCTGGATTTTGGCGACTCCTAAAAATCAATAAGGATGAAGAGCGTGTCCGAATTCAACTTTTGACCAGACTTTTGACCTGTTTGGTTTCGGACTAGAATTTTCGTGACATTTTACGTAGATATAAAATGAATAGGAAGAGTTTTTCAGGGGGAAAAAAGCTTGAAAATAGTTACAAATGGCTGTTTAAAGTAAAAAAAACAACAAAGCAAAATTCGTTTGAATTGAGAAAAAGAGAAGAAAATAATAAGCTGCTCTTTTCACAGTGGGTGACACGAAAAATTACTTAAATTATTATTTTACCAATAAAAAAAAATAGTACGCAAAAAATAGATCAGAAGTACAAATTAAAATGATTCTACCTTTTCTTAAAATCCTGGAAAGCTTGATAGAAGCATCATGCTGTGTTTACACACTTGTTTGACCTAATTCCCCAAACAACAGTCTGCTTACTGTCCCCAGAGCCATTAAAGGTCACATTCAAAAGGATTTATAAGGCCCCGTCTGTGGCCGCCATGTAAATACGTGTCGATTTTCAACCGCTAATTAAGCGCGAAAATCACGGAGCATCGGCCGTTTTTATGGCACTTGCAGCCATATAGCAATCGCAATTTCTGTCGGTCCGTCGGTCGGGTGGTCGGTCCAGGTTTTGCTAGTTTTAGCACTTCCAAACAAGCCAGGACGATGAAACTTGGCAGGCATATCAGGGACCCGACCAGATCCGGGAGTCCGGAAACTAGGAACAAGGGTAGCAAAAGGGGAGTAAAAGGGCAATGTCCAGATGTGGTATCGACCGTCGTCCTCTTTGGTGGAAGACTCGCACACTAGACCACTGCGCTATTCAAGCTTGTGTTTAGAGCCGAATGTAGGAACAGTCACAGTTTAAGGATTTTGGTCAGAACAAATGCTAAACTAAGCTTTTAACTGATTGTATTCTGCTTTTCCCAAGAAAGTTAGCTACTTCTGTCCTAATTAAATTTTGATACTTTTCCAGATTGAGACTCCAAAACCAGATTAACTTGGAAATAATCATTCCTAGATCCGGACATAGTGGGGGGATGGGAAATCCGGAAACTACTAACAAGCATAACTTTGGAAAGGGTAATCAGACATGCATGAAACTTGACATATGTCAAGAACAAGTGTTTCGATGTTCAATTTCAAATCCGGACCAGATTCGATACCTGGGTGGGAGAGGGGGGCTGGAGGTGGGCACTAGAAACGCTTGCACATAAGCTAGGACAATAAAAACTTGGAAGGCATACGAGAGAACCGACCAGATTAACTTGGAAATAATCAATTCCCCGATCCAGCCATCGTGGGGGGAGTGGAGGGATGGGGAATCCCGAAACTAGAAACATGCATAACTGTGGAACTTGCAGCCATATAGCAATCAAGATTGACAGCCTGACGAGGACCCTTGCCAAGAAGGGCCGAAATATCGCTGATGAAAAATCAGAGCTGACGTATCCGTGTAAACATTGTTTGAATAAACATATAGCAATCGCAATTTCTGTCCGTCCGTCGGTCGGGTGGTCGGTCCAGGTTTTGCTAGTTTGAGCACTTCCAAACAAGCCAGGACGATGAAACTTGGCAGGCACATCAGGGACCCGACCAGATCCGGGAGTCCGGAAACTAGGAACAAGGGTAGCAAAAGGGGAGTAAAAGGGCTATGTCAAGATGTGGTATCGACCCGTCGTCCTCTTTGGTGGAAGACTCGCACAATAGACCTCTGCGCTATTCAAGCTTGTGTTTAGAGCCGAATGTAGGAACAGTCACAGTTTAAGGACTTTGGTCAGAACAAATGCTAAACTAAGCTTTTAACTGATTGTATTCTGCTTTTCCCAAGAAAGTAAGCTACTTCTGTCCTAATTATATGTTGATGCTAGGCTACGCTTGTTCTTCCTACCAAGTGTCATCCCAACCGCTACACTCAAAGCGTGTCACAAAATCCCCCCCCCCCCTCCTCCGACTCCCCCAAATTGATCGGATCCTGTCCGCACTTGAAATGGGACATCTGTTCTTTCCGATTATCAAGTTTCATTAAGATCCGATAACCCGTTCAAAAGTTGGACATTTCTCAAATCCTGGATTACCCCTCCCTCCACTTCCCCACGATGGTCGAACCAGAGAAACGACTGTTCTTGAGTTAAAATTGTCGAGTCCTTGATACGCCTGCCAAGTTTCAGCGTCCTAGCATATGTGTAAGCATCTTAACTCGGGATCACCGGAATTCCGGAACCGCAACTCCAACTCCCCCCACAGTGCTCGGATCCAGTCCGGTCTTGTCAACTATGTCTGATGGGTTATGCTTGTTCTCCCCACCAAGTTCAATCCCGATCCGTCCACTCTGAGCAAGTCACACGATTTCCGGTTCCCCCATCCAGCTCCTGCCAAAGTCACCGGATCCACTCCGAACTTGAGGTATGACATCTGAGACACGAGGTCTTTCCAAATAGTTTCATTAACATCCGATTCCCCGTTCAAAAGTTATAAATACGTCAGTATTCCGGATTCCCCCTCCCTCCACGGTGGTCGGATAGGGGAACTGACTATTTCAAAGTTATTTTGGTCTGGTCTCTGATCTGCCTGCCAAGTTCCATCGTCGTAGCACATGTGTAAGTATCTTAACTCGGGATCACCGGAATTCCGGAACCCTCCCTCCAACTCCGCCACAGTGCTCGGATCCGGTCGGGTCTTGTCAACTCTGTACCTAGGGCTTGTTCCTTTTCTTCCCCGAAAAGTGATCGGTATATGGCAATTGAGCGGAGCTGCAAGTGCCTTAAAAACTGCACATACCAGATATCACATTTGTACCATGGTACAAACACACATTCACTTCCTTGAGGTTGTTACTTGTAATCATAATCATTCCTAGATCCGGACATAGTGGGGGGATGGGAAATCCGGAAACTACTAACAAGCATAACTTTGGAAAGGGTAATCAGACATGCATGAAACTTGACATATGTCAAGAACAAGTGTTTCGATGTTCAATTTCAAATCCGGACCAGATTCGATACCTGGGTGGGGGAGGGGGGCTGGAGGCGGGCACCAGAAACGCTTGCACATAAGCTACGACAATAAAAACTTGGAAGGCATACGAGAGAACCGACCAGATTAACTTGGAAATAATCAATTCCCCGATCCAGCCATCGTGGGGGGAGTGGAGGGATGGGGAATCCCGGAACTAGAAACATGCATAACTGTGGAACGGGTAATCGGACATGCATGAAACTTGCCAAGTGTGAAGAACAATTGTCTCATATTTTCAATTTCAAATCTTGCCCGAATCTGAAAACTGGGGGGTGGGTGGTAGAGGGAGGACCGGAAGTCTTGTGAAATGCTTACGGTCGAGGGATCGGGATGGAACTTGAAGGGAAGTACGCACATTAACCCTAGATACTTCGTTGACAAAACCAGGACCCGGTCGTGTCACAGTGAAGGGTGTCGGAGGGGGTTTCTTGGATTTCCAGTGATCACGAATTAGGGTGCTTCCAGATATACCAGGACCATGAAACTTGGTAGACATATTAGGTCGACTTGAAAATAGTTCCTTCCCCGATAGGATGATCTTTGGGGGAGTAAGGGATGGAAAATCCAGGATCTAGTGACATGTGTCATGAACAAGTGTATCCGATGATGAATTTCCAGTCTGGAAGGAATCCGGTAACTGGGGGGGGGGGGGGGGTCTGGAAGGGGGTGCCGGAAATCTCGTGAAACGCTGAGAGTCGAGAGATCGGGATGGGACTTGCGAGGAAAGAACAAGCATAAGCCGTAGAGAAAATATTGACAAAACAGGACTGGATCATGTCACAGTTGTGGGAGATGGAGAGAGTTTTCCACAGTTCAGGTGATCCCGAGTTGGGGTACTTCCGAATTAGCTATAACCATGAAACTTGGCAGGCTGTGCTATGACCATGAAACTTGGCAGGTAAGTTGTTGCTATTTTTACTGCTGAAATGTAAAATCTCCACTTATCCACGAACACCATATTGAAGACCATTGAACCGCCCAACGAATAAGAGGAGTTCTAGAAATGCATTTTACAGTACTTTTTACCTACTAGTGCATAATAAAATAATATTTGACTCTGTACAAAACTCCCAAACAAAAACTCCCGCCAACATTTTGCCATTCTTGCAAGTGCCATATGATCTTTCAGCTCTTGTTCTTGCAGTGAATCTTCCAATGTTCCCAGCGAGGCACATTCTCCAGTCATATCTTCAAAGTACTTAGGCCACGAATCAGTCCTGGGAGTCGGTCTATCTATTGCGGGGCTTTCCCTCTTTCTGACTATCTTCCAGAACTCTTTCATATTACACTCTCTATATAATTTCCGAGTCTCTACCTGCTGTAACCTAACCTAACCTTTAATTAATGTCTTATATTCTCGCCTCTGGTTCCTATTCTTAACCAACATTTCCTCTTTCACTTTCTCATCTATGTCCGGGTTATTCACTCTTTCTAATATCTATATTATCTCACGCTTTTTCGATTTACATTCATCATAAAAAAAATCCTTAATTTTAATCGATCTACCAGTACATAATCAATAACACTACCACGGAGACCCGACATACAATTACAGTATGAGACCCAACATAGGATTTGATTGTCCCTAGGTCGTTTAATAAATGTAAACGCGACCGGCGCCTCGCTGGCCGCTCGGCTCTAGATACATTCAAATATATATTCAACGATATGAATTAAGTACATTCGTTTGTTTTCTAAGGTAACATAGATCAAAGGGGTGTGACGTCATGCTTGTACCCGATGAAAAATGTATCTCAAAATAGTAGTACGAAGTTGTACGAAAAAGTAGCATGCAGTACTAACTGATGTTACTACATACATTCTACTGCATGCTACTATTAGCAAGACCGGATGCTATTATGGCACGACAGGATGGTACTGGATACTACTGCTTCTTTACTATTACATATTATTACATGCAACTTTTTCGTACAACTATCATACAACTACTCAGCTTACAAATTTTTCATCGGGTATGGAATTCCGATACAAGTTAGACCGTTATCGCATCAAACATGATTTGCTCAGAGTCGGCTGAGTGATACGAGGTAACATGTACGTTTTTTAGGACCCACAAGCCAGCTACGATGTGAATGGTCATGATGAAGACCCGATGCCCCGGTATGACCTTATCGACTCCAATCGGCATGGGACTCGCTGTGCAGGAGAGGTGGCAGCAGAGGCTAATAACTCCATCTGTGCCCTAGGTAAGCGAAAATGGCCGGGCAAAAAGTTGAAGCACAAAGTATCTAGAGGAAAAAAATCTCGTTTTCCTGGCCCCAGAAGGTCTGTTAAGTCAAGGACACATAGGGATAGAACAGACATGTATGGAATCATGCTGAATGCTGAAATCAGTTTGTTTGAACTATCTGGCTATTCTAAATAGAATGTACGGCGATTCTTCACTTAGTCCGCGGAGGTCCAGCCTAATTTGCTAGGGTCCGCGCTAAGCTCCATCCCCGGTAAACATGAAAGTTTTTTTTTTTTGCATCCAGCCAGCAGAGGCTAATTACTCCATCTGTGCCCTAGGTAAGCGAAAATGGTCGGGCCAAAAACAAAGTTGAAGCACATAAAGTATCTAGAGGAAAAAAATCTCGTTTCCTGGCCCCAGAAGGTCTGTTAAGTCAAGGACAAATAGGGATAGAACAGACATGTATGGAATCATGCTGAATGCTGAAATCAGTGATGTTTGAACTATCTGGCTATTCTAAATAGAATGTACGGCGATTCTTCACTTAGGGCGCTGAGGTCAAGCCAATGTGCTAGGGTCCGCGCGCTAAGTTCCACCTCGAGTAAACGTTTTATTTTTTTTTATTTTTTTTTGCATCCAGCATGCGACATGCGAGTATAAGCAAGTTTCCAGTTCTCTTCGTTATTTATTCTTGGTTAAGTACAATGTTATTATTTATATTTATTTGTATTTATTATTATTTAACTAAATCGACGGCCAACAGGGGCCATATACATCTACCAACAGCAAAAAAAACAAAACAAAATTGACGCCCTAGTATACACTACTAAAAATGGGCGAAAATTGTAAAAGAGTAACTTCCCCCACGACAGCCATATTGGAAGCGTCAGCCTTATCTCGCTTTTATTCCAGCAAAAGCCATAACCTACACTACAAACACACAACAACACATTCAACCAATAACACAACAGTACCCCCTACACTGTAAAAAGTTTCTCCGAATATTGATCCAGTATTTGCTACTGGGATTAATCTTATCTCTATTGGGATAGAATTAATCCGAATTAGGGATATTTTTATCTCAGTAAAGACAAGATTAATCCCAGTAGCAAATACTGCTATACTCATTTTCATCAGATCCTGCCATATGGACAGGTTGTGCAGCAGTGGCTATGACGCACAACGCATCAGACTATTCTATGAAGACATGCATACAAGTGAAGTTTTGGACTTCCGAACAATTTCATTAAACGAACAACACTTATGACCTACAAACGCACTACTTATACTTTGTGCGACCCAGCCAGCAACGGGTTCTGGGACTCGAGAATACGCTAGAGCAAGAAAATAATATAATATAATAATATAACTAATAATATAATATAATAATATAACTGCAGCAAAAAGGCTTTCGCCTCAGTTAAACAAACTCTTCTGTCAGTCAAATACCAGCCATGTTTTCAATTATGGAGCATTCTTCCCTGAGACAACAACACATATCAAGCAAGAAAAGAAAAATAAATTAAAGGAGGTATTAACAATGCTAGTAAGGATGAACTTCTGTAGTTAAAAATAGTATAGTATTTAAAATCATAGCTTACTATTCAGTGACGATTTATTCTGCTGGTGGAAGGGAATTAAGCATCCCGGGGTCGCCGAATCACATCCAGGTAGTCATCAAAGGGGTTAGCCGCTTAAAAGTAACAAGCTCAAGGAAGTGAATGTGTGTTTGTACCATGGTAACCATGGTACAAATGTGATATCTGGTATGTGCAGTTTTTAAGGCACTTGCAGCTCCGCTCAATTGCCATATACCGATCACTTTTCGGTCGGTCGGTCTGTCGACTCATCTCGAGTTAGGGCACTTCCAGATGTGCTAGGAGGATGAAACTTGGTAGGCATATTAGGGACTCCACCAAACTGACTTGGAAATTATCATTTCCCTGATCCTACTACTGTGGGGGGAGTTGAGGGAGGGGGAATCCGGAATATTGATGTATCATTCCAAAATAACTTTGAAATAGTCACTTCCCCCATCCGACCACCGTGGAGGGAGTGCGAATCCAGAATATTGACGTATGTATAACTTTTGAACGGGGAATCGGATGTTAGTGAAACTTGATATTTGGAAAGACCTCCTGTCTCAGATGTCATACTTCAAGTTCGGAGTGGATCCGGTGACTTTGGCGGGAGCTGGATGGGGGAACCGGAAATCGTGTGACTTGCTCAGAGTGAACGGATCGGGACTGAACTTGGTGGGGAGAACAAGCATAACCCATAAGACATAGTTGACAAGACCGGACTGGATCCGAGCACTGTGGGGGGAGTTGGAGTTGCGGTTCCGGAATTCCGGTAATCCCGAGTTAAGATGCTTACACATATGCTAGGACGCTGAAACTTGGCAGGCATATCAAGGACTCGACAATTTTAATTCAAGAACAGTCGTTTCTCTGGTTCGACCATCGTGGGGAAGTGGAGGGAGGGGTAATCCAGGATTTGAGAAATGTCCAACTTTTGAACGGGTTATCGGATCTTAATGAAACTTGATATTCAGAAAGAACGCATGTCTCAGATGTCCCATTTCAAGTGCGGACAGGATCCGATCAATTTGGTGGAGTCGGAGGGGGGGGGGAGGATTTTGTGACACGCTTTGACTGTAGCGGTTGGGATGACACTTGGTAGGAAGAACAAGCGTAGCCTAACATTAGAGACTTGACAAGGTTGGCTTAGAAATTGTCACTTCCCAGATCCGACCATCCCTTAAAGGACTTAACTGCAAAGTAGAAAAAATTCTTTTAATCAAAATCTGCATTTCCATGATCACCATGAGCCCATGATAATTTTTGCCTCAAGAGTTTTGCTTAGAAATAACTTTCTAGCACCCTTAAAGTGCGCATCTTAACCGAAAATTAAAAAATACTTTTGAAGAAATAGATATATATTGATGATCCTTAAGGGCCCAGGATCATTTTTGCCTGAAGTGATTCACAGATAAATTTCTAGCGCCCTTAAAGTGCGCGCAAAAAAACTTTTTTTTTTTTACCAAACGATGCATTCCCGTGATTTTCAAGGGTCCATCATGCGAATGGTTTTGCATACAAATGATCATAACAAACCCACGAATTGGCAAATTCCTACTTTCGTCCTATTACCAAGCCTTACAAGTGGCATATGAGCTTCAAGCTCTTGTTGTTTATTGCATGCCGTGAGGAGAAGGTTGCTGGTATTACGATATGCAGAGAGGAATTTGTTTGAAGTTTTAAGGACCCGTCGCATCTATAACGCAAATGCAACCTACTGCCTAAACCCGCCGAAACCCGGAGACCCAAATTTCATATGTTACATTCTGAACCCGCTAAGGATACCTCGCTAATCTTTGCACTTGCCGCGACTCACTATTTCCCTTGCGCAGTATGCTCCTGACGAGTGTTTGCGTATCATGATATTAATGCTTTAACAATAGCATGCGATTATCTGAATTTTGCCGAGTTTTTGCTAGAAGTCGATGGACCTGGGAAAAGGCTTAAAATAGCCAAAGCCGTTGATAGTTTGTTAAAAGCAGAGCCTAGTTTTACAGTATTCAAATAGTTTTGAGTGCGAGTGTTGGCGTGTCATGCTATTAATGCTTTATCAATAGCATGCGGTTATCTGAGTTTTTCCGAATTTTCGCTAGAGGTCGATGGACCTGGGAAAAAGCTTAAAATAGCCGAAGCCGTTGATAGTTTGTTAAAAGCAGAGCCTAGTTTTACAGTATTCAAATAGTTTTGAATACTATACTATTAATGCTTTATCAATAGCATGCGGTTATCTGAGTCTTTCCGAATTTTCGCTAGAGGTCGATGGACCTGGGAGAAAGCTTAAAATAGCCGAAGCCGTTGATAGTTTGTTAAAAGCAGAGCCTAGTTTTACAGTATTCAAATAGTTTTGAATACTATACTATTAATGCTTTATCAATAGCATGCGGTTATCTGAGTCTTTCCGAATTTTCGCTAGAGGTCGATGGACCTGGGAGAAAGCTTAAAATAGCCAAAGCCGTTGATAGTTTGTTAAAAGCAGAGCCTAGTTTTACAGTATTCAAATAGTTTTGAATACTATACTATTAATGCTTTATCAATAGCATGCGGTTATCTGAGTCTTTCCGAATTTTCGCTAGAGGTCGATGGACCTGGGAGAAAGCTTAAAATAGCCGAAGCCGTTGATAGTTTGTTAAAAGCAGAGCCTAGTTTTACAGTATTCAAATAGTTTTGAATACTATACTATTAATGCTTTATCAATAGCATGCGATTATCTGAATTTTGCCGAGTTTTCGCTAGAAGTCGATGGACCTGGGAAGAGACTTAAAATAGCCAAAGCCGTTGATAGTTTGTTAAAAGCAGAGCCTAGTTTTAAAGTATTCAGATAGTTTTGAATACGAGTGTTCGCGTGTCATGCTATTAATGCTTCATCAATAGCATGCGGTTATCTGAGTTTTTCCGAATTTTCGCTAGAAGTCGATTGACCTGGGAAAAAGCTTAAAATAGCCGAAGCCGTTGATAGTTTGTTAAAAGCAGAGCCTAGTTTTACAGTATTCAAATAGTTTTGAATACTATACTATTAATGCTTTATCAATAGCATGCGGTTATCTGAGTCTTTCCGAATTTTCGCTAGAGGTCGATGGACCTGGGAGAAAGCTTAAAATAGCCGAAGCCGTTGATAGTTTGTTAAAAGCAGAGCCTAGTTTTACAGTATTCAAATAGTTTTGAATACTATACTATTAATGCTTTATCAATAGCATGCGGTTATCTGAGTTTTTCCGAATTTTCGCTAGAAGTCGATGGACTTGGGAAAAAGCTTAAAATAGCCAAAGCCGTTGATAGTTTGTTAAAAGCAGAGCCTAGTTTTACAGTATTCAAATAGTTTTGAATACTATACTATTAATGCTTTATCAATAGCATGCGGTTATCTGAGTCTTTCCGAATTTTCGCTAGAGGTCGATGGACCTGGGAGAAAGCTTAAAATAGCCGAAGCCGTTGATAGTTTGTTAAAAGCAGAGCCTAGTTTTACAGTATTCAAATAGTTTTGAATACTATACTATTAATGCTTTATCAATAGCATGCGGTTATCTGAGTTTTTCCGAATTTTCGCTAGAAGTCGATGGACTTGGGAAAAAGCTTAAAATAGCCAAAGCCGTTGATAGTTTGTTAAAAGCAGAGCCTAAGTTTTAAAGTATTCAAATAGTTTTGAATACTATACTATTAATGCTTTATCAATAGCATGCGGCTATCTGAGTCTTTCCGAATTTTCGCTAGAGGTCGATGGACCTGGGAGAAAGCTTAAAATAGCCGAAGCCGTTGATAGTTTGTTAAAAGCAGAGCCTAGTTTTACAGTATTCAAATAGTTTTGAATACTATACTATTAATGCTTTATCAATAGCATGCGGTTATCTCAGTCTTTCCGAATTTTCGCTAGAGGTCGATGGACCTGGGAGAAAGCTTAAAATAGCCAAAGCCGTTGATAGTTTGTTAAAAGCAGAGCCTAGTTTTACAGTATTCAAATAGTTTTGAATACTATACTATTAATGCTTTATCAATAGCATGCGGTTATCTGAGTCTTTCCGAATTTTCGCTAGAGGTCGATGGACCTGGGAGAAAGCTTAAAATAGCCGAAGCCGTTGATAGTTTGTTAAAAGCAGAGCCTAGTTTTTAAGTATTCAAATAGTTTTGAATACTATACTATTAATGCTTTATCAATAGCATGCGGTTATCTGAGTCTTTCCGAATTTTCGCTAGAGGTCGATGGACCTGGGAGAAAGCTTAAAATAGCCAAACCGTTGATAGTTTGTTAAAAGCAGAGCCTAGTTTTACAGTATTCAAATAGTTTTGAATACGAGTGTTCGCGTGTCATGCTATTAATGCTTCATCAATAGCATGCGGTTATCTGAGTTTTTCCGAATTTTCGCTAGAAGTCGATGGACCTGGGAAAAGGCTTAAAATAGCCAAAGCCGTTGATAGTTTGTTAAAAGCAGAGCCTAGTTTTAAAGTATTCAGATAGTTTTGAATACTGTAACGCAAACAGTAAATAGTGCGAGCTGTGCTTTAGCCGGATACTTAGATCGTGTTCCATCCTACTTACCGTAGTTACTACGCATGACGTCACGAATTCTGGCTTTTTGCCGTCGAGGCTGGAACGATTTTTCTATTTTCCAGCAGGATCTCACGCCAGGGGCGAATCCGACCAATCACGTTCCAGAGATGCGTAGTTACTACGCTTACCACGCTCCCGAGCATGGTAAGCATTAGTAACTATTAGTTACTATTCCGACAAGGTTGGAACGGTCAGCGTAGTAACTTTTCGTGAGGATGGAACGGAAATAGTAACTAATAGTAACTATTGTTACAAGGGTGGAACACGCTCTTAGATACGACAGGCTGAATTCTGAACTGAGCTTATTCAATTAAAAAGGCTTGAAGACCAGATGAGAATGCATCACTTCGTTGCTCCGCTATCCATAGCATCGATTTTCGAACGTTTTCATTCGGATTTGTGGTACCTCTATGTGCGTGTGCCTATGCTTGAATTTTTTTTTAGCAACTACACGGTAAAGCATTGCCGAAAAATAAAGATTTTTGGGGTCACGTCCAGCAGCGGGTTTCTTCAGAAGTGACCGATCTGGAATTGAGCCTTTCCTGACCTTTACTTCATTAGCCATTGAAATACACGCTTCTGTTGAAATTCAAATTCTCGGAGTCTGTTGGAATTTTTGCTTGTCGGGCCTGCTTAACGATTGCCGAAAATAAATATTTTCGGGGTCATGCGCAGCAGCGGGCTTCTTCAGAAGTGACCATGCAATCTGGAACTGAGCATCTCCTGAGCCATTGAAATAAACGCTTCTGTTGGGATTGAAATTCTCGAGTCTGGGCAAATTTTGTCTTATCGGGACAGCTGTTAGCATATTCTGATCGTCAGTACTACAACGCAAGGTGAAAATATTCAAAATCCCCTAGCACAGTCAAAATAATTCAGTGTATTCAAAATTGAATATATGAAAATAAGCTGTCTTTTCCATTAGACTTTAAGCAGAAACGTGGTATAAATTTAGACCCTCTTTAAACTTTAACCGAAAAGGACTGAAATACGAGAGTCTAGTTACCCATCACTTATTCACTTAAAGAGGCTTGAAGACCCGATGAAAATTTGTCACTTCATTGCTCCGCTATTCACGAATAATCGATTTTAAAATAGTCGAATTTCCCTGTCGGATTTGTGGTACCTGTATGTGCTTGTACCTAGTGTTCACTTAGTGAGCTACCTTCCGCAAGATGGTCACCTGCCACTAAAAGCTGCGTTTCGATTGAGATTCAGATTTTCCGCGCCATAGTAGAATTTTGCGCTGTGAGGACGGCCGTAGATCCTCTGAACGTCATTCTAGAACAATAAGTGAAAAATAAAAACAATCCCTTTACACAATCCAATTAATGCAATGTATTCAGTTAAATGTTCAAAAATAAGTTGGCTTTTCAGTTAAACTTTAAACTCATGTCACCTACGATGACTGTTGTTGCGTAAGGTTTTGTTCATAGCATGAAATCGTCTACCGACTTTAAGGATATATCCTTTCTATCGACATTCTGTATAACCATTGATTTCAACATTTGAAGCATTCCATAAGTACTTTAACACCCCAAGTTTCCGTGTACCATGAAAGAGACTGGTTAACATACTGATTAATTTTCCATCAATCAACTGGGAGTTGACCTAAAGTACTACAGATCTTGCTGTGTCAATTTTGACTACAAATAGTTTTCAATAAATTCAGAATCAATTATGGATTCTTCTTTATATAAGTATCCTAACACGCTACCTGCCGAAAGGTTGCCACGTCTATCTCAAATGAACTCGAATGGAGCCAGTGCTCTAGGAGGTATAATTTTGTAGAATATAAGGTTTGAAGCCAAAGTGACCATTCATTTCAAATAAAATAGAAAAAACGAGATTTTTGGGTTCTTTTCTTGATCAGCTAGTTATTAGATTAGTTCTGTGGAAGGTTTTATTCGAAGTGGTTGAAAGATATTATGGATTTTTGGAGTGGGCCGTTTTCTTGGTGAAAGCTTCTGCGCTTTCCCAGACAGATGGTAAATTTTAAATATACACAGAATTCAGAATTGTAAATAATCATTTTCGTTATTTTACTTTATCTGCATGTCGTTCAGCCGGCATCGTTCTTCTGGTTTTTAGTTACATGTCGTCTTATTGTTTTTTGGTTCCGCATCGTTTTCCTGTTGTTATTGTGGTGGATTTTATGATTTAGTTTTGTTTTCTTCGCTGTGGACGGTTCGCCCGAAGTACAACCGAAATATCCGAAATTTTATTTACCCCCCGCACATCATCTTGAGGGGTAACTAGCTGATCAAGAAAAAAAACCGAAAATCTCGTTTTTTCTATTTTAATTATGTAGAAGATCAAACTAGTTTGTAAGGGACCACGTGACAGTATCTGACACTTCCATTTGGAGCCGACGAAAGTTTCTCCTTCTGTCTCATCCGTTATACAAAAGGTGTAGATCAGATTACTCGTCCGGATATTAGATTAGGAGTTCAAAGCCTCTTCGATCGCTCGATCGTTTCGGATAACTGCCGGAAATTTGGTCCGTATCTATAAATAAAACGTTACAGAAGCAGTGGGGAAACGGTTCATGAAATGCCGAACACAAGCGTTTCAAATGAGGGTTAAAACAGACGACTGTAAAGCATTCGAACAAGCCGGAAGCATTAGAAATTAGCATACAGTAATAAACATGACCAGGGATAAGCTAAAATTGGAAAACGGATTTTTTCAAAAGCAGCTGTCACAGCTTTGCCGCCGAATTTCACCTTTTCATCATACAAAGTGATGAAAAACATAACACTATAATCTTGTCACGAAGGACAAAAAAAAACATTAAAAAGGACTAACTTAGCGGTTGTTGTACAAAATAAATACTGGAACAAAACTCCTTCTATATCTCTCATGAAGAGGGGCCACAGAGGCTAGTTGGGGGATTTTCTGGGATTTCTCTCGCTGGTGACTAATATGTATAGGAGAATAGGGGGGTGGGATAATATTACGTAACATGTACAGAAACTAGTCGGGAAGCGGTTCATAATAGTAATATTATGACTTATTCTTTACCCACTGCTCATAAAAAGCGCGAGGATAGTAGAGTAACAAGACCAAAGGTTTCAATTGGATCCCAAAAATTCAATAGCTGATCCAGACAACTGGGTCTTGTCTTAGCCAGATCCAGTCTTCGCCAGACTCCTTGAACATTTTTACAATTAAAATTCAGAAACAGATTAAGGCCAAATAGCTAATCACCTGAGAAAACCAAGTTCAGATTTGGATTCAGCATGTGTGTTTACCCCTACAAGTCATATCTGTTTTGACGAAAACTTCCTGCCACTTCTGCCAATTTCCCGGTTCCGGCCGAACTCCAGAACTACTTGTCCGGCGAAAAAAGAAAGCTCAAAGACGAAATCAGGGTATCTTCTTTCCCCAGTAACGAACATCTAATCAACTTCAAATAGAAATTTAGCTTATAACAAATTTCCCGATTCCAGCCGGATTCCGGTCGAACTATATGTCCGGGTAAAATACGATTGTCATACAGGGACTCAGCATCTCTTCTTACCCCTAAATCGCTTATCTAATCAACTAGAAATAAAACTTTGACTTTGAACAGTTTTCCGGTTTTGGCCGGATTCCGGATGAACTACATGTCCGGGTAGAAACTTGTTTTCACATAAGTGTTCAGCATGTCTTCTTGCCCTAAATCGAACATCTAATCAACTCCAAATAAAACTTTTAATTTTGACAAACTTTCCGGTTTGGGCCGGATTCTGGTCGAAATACTTGTCCGTCGAGAAAATAGTTTTCCCCAACGTCTTCAGCATGTCTTCCTACCTCTAAATCGAACATTTAATCAACTTCAAATAAAACTTTTACTTTCAACAAACTTTCCGGTTTGGGCCGGATTCCTGGCGAAATACTTGTCCGTCGAGAAAATAGTTTTCACAATCGTCTTCAGCTTGTCTTCTTACCCCTAAATCGAACATCTAATCAATTTCAAATAAAATTTTTGCTTTCAACAAACTTTCCGGTTTGGGCCGGATTCCGGGCGAAATACGTGTCCGTCGAGAAAATAATTTTCACCATCGTCTTCAGCATGTCTTCCTACCCCTAAATCGAACATCTAATCAACTTCAAATAAAACTTTTACTTTCAACAAACTTTCCGGTTTTGGCCGGATTCCGGGCGAACTACTTGTCTGATGACAAAATGGTTTTCACCATCGTGTTCAGCATGTCTTCTTACTCCATAATCGACTATCACATTAGGTGTTTCAATATATTTTGTTTGTCCCTTAATTTGAATCCCCTCCCCGACCCCTAAATGTAGAGCTACAAAGCCCATTTACGAACTTGACTGGTCCGACGACCCAACGAACCCTCACACCAAGTTTCATCAAAATATCTCATTCCCTTCGAGAGTATCGTGCTTACAGACGGACGGACGGGCAGACGGACAACTTTTGCGATGTCATAGGTATCCCTCCACTTACGTTTTGGGATCCCAAAAAGAGACCGATATTACTTTTACAGACATGTTTAAAGTTTAACTGAAAAGCCAACTTATTTTTGTGTCATTTACTTGACACATCCACCATCTCCTCTAGTTATGACGTTCAGAATATCTGCGGCCGTCCCCACAACGTAACTCCTACTATGACGCGGGAAAGTTTTATCTCAACACAAAAAGAGGGCAGTGATGAGCTTGGTGAAGATTGCTTAGTGCCTGAAAAAAAACAAAATTTCTCGTCAGGTATACAACACAGGTACAAGCGCATAGAGGTACCACAAATCACACGGAAAATCCACTATTTGAAAATAGATTATTACAACGAAGTAACGCATTTTCGGCGGGTCTTCAAGCCAGTTTAAGTGAATAAGTGATGGGTAACTACACTGTCCTATCCCAGCCTTTTTCAGTTAAATTTTAACAAAGTGAATAGTTAGCGTAATATATTTTATTTCATTCATGACCAGCATAATTTAGCATCTTCTGCTGAAGAAAGCTACGAAGTTGGGTTGTCAATAAACGATTCGGTTTGATTCGAAGAGAAAAGGAAGAGAAGTAGCGTCGAATATGGAAGAAAAGGTTTATGTGTATGATTGGCAATTTCGGATCTGTTGGAACTAAAACAAGCAAAAAAAAGCCAAATATTCACATGCAAACCGTTGAAGATTCGCCTGGTGCTGATTTCCGGTTACTGCACTTTACTGGGAGTGCTATGCGTTGTTGAAGGCAAAGATAATTTCGCAAACCACATTGGCCTGACATATCACACAAAATCAAACACAACCCCCATTTTCTTTGGTTTCTTCGTTTTTTGGGATCCGAAAACGTAAGTGGAGGGATACCTATGACATCGCAAAAGTTGTCCGTCCGTCCGTCCGTCCGTCCGTCCGTCTGTAAGCACGATAACTATCGAAGGGAATGAGATATTTTGATGAAACTTGGTGTGAGGATTCGTTGGGTCGTCGGACCAGTCAAGTTCGTAGATGGGCTTTGTAGCTCTACATTTAGGGGTGGGGGAGGGGATTCAAATTAAGGGGCCAACAAAATATTTTGAAACAGCTAATGTGATAGTCGATTATGGGGTAAGAAGACATGCCGAACACGATGGTGAAAACCATTTTGTCATCGGACAAGTAGTTCAACCGGAACCCGGACAAAACCGGAAAGTTTGTTGAAAGTAAAAGTTTTATTTGAAGTTGATTAGATGTTCGATTTAGGGGTAGGAAGACATGCTGAAGACGATGGTGAAAACTATTTTCTCGACGGACAAGTATTTCGCCCGGAATCCGGCCCAAACCGGAAAGTTTGTTGAAAGTAAAAGTTTTATTTGAAATTGATTAGATGTTCGATTTCGGGGTAGGAAGACATGCTGAAGACGATGGTGAAAACTATTTTCTCGACGGACAAGTGTTTCGCCCGGAATCCGGCCAAACCGGAATGTTTGTTGAAAGTAAAAGTTTTATTTGAAGTTGATTAGATGTTCGATTTAGAGGTAGGAAGACATGCTGAAGACGATGGTGAAAACTATTTTCTCGACGGACAAGTATTTCGACCGGAATCCGGCCCAAACCGGAAAGTTTGTCGAAATTAAAAGTTTTATTTGGAGTTGATTAGATGTTCGATTTAGGGCAAGAAGACATGCTGAACATTTATGTGAAAATAATTTTCTACCGGGACATGTAGTTCGCCCGGAATCCGGCCAAAACCGGAAAACTGTTGGAAGTCAAAGTTTTATTTCTAGTTAATTAGGTAAGCGATTTAGGGGTAAGAAGAGATGCTGAGTCCCTGTATGACAATCATATTTTACCCGGACATATAGTTCGACCGGAATCGGGCTGGAATCGGAAAATTTATTTATAAGCTAAAGTCTGTTTGAAGTTGATTAGAGGTTCATTACTGGGAAAAGAAGATACCCTGATTTCGTCTTTGAGCTTTCTTTTTTCGCCGGACAAGTAGTTCTGGAGTTCGGCCGGAACCGGGCAATTGGCAGAAGTGGCAGGAAGTTTTCTTCAAAACAGATATGACTTATAGGGGTAAACACGCATGCTGAATCCATATCTGAACTTGGTTTTCTCAGGTGATTAGCTATTTGGACTTAATCTGTTTCTGAATTTTAATTCTTAAAAATGTTCAAGGAGTCTGGCGATGACTTGATCTGGCTAAGGCAAGACCCGGTTGTCTGGATCAGATATTGGATTTTTGGGATCCCATCGAAACCTTTGGTCTTGTTGTGAAGGCAAAGCTTCCGACGCTTTCTGCGCTTTACCATAGATTTCTCTAAGTACCCGTTTTACAGCTGGGTCGCCGGCGATTAGTCGAGCGGAGCCGCACCACCGGCCCCGTCGACTGTTGAGCGCCTCGCGGAGGGTTCGAACTCTGGGCCACACCCGTCTCTTTTTTTTCGAAGTCCGACCCTATCCGACGCTCCGGCTATCGATAAAGTAGGACGGAAAATGGGAATTCTGTAGACACTAGCCAGGAATCGGTTAATAAGGGTCAATCGGAAACAAGAGGATGGAACAAATAGAGGGAATATGTGGCATTAAAATAAATGTGTTTCTTATATCACACCTTTTTTTATGGCACTAGCCCTCCGGCCAAGTGCCATATAATGATGGCAATTTCTATCCGTCCGTCGGTCCAGGTTTTTCTAGTTCGGGCACTTCCACACAAGCTAGGACGATGAAACTTCGCAGGCATATCAGGGACCCGGCCAGATTAGCTTACAAATAATCACTTCCCCAATCCTACTTTCCTCGGATCTGGGAGTCCGGAAACTAGGAACAACGGTAGCAAAAGGGGAGCAAAAGAGCGATGCCCAAATGCGGTATCGATCCAACGATCTCTGTGATGTAGGTCCACCACTCTACCACGGCGCTAGGCCTGGGCGTACTTAGTAGCGAATGCGGGAAAAGATACAATTTAAAAATTAAAGTAAGACCAAGTGGTCAGAACGAATGCTAAATGCTAACCAGAGCAAAATAACTCGAGCTATTTTGCTCTGATGCTAACTAAACTTAAACTAAACAAATCTCGTGAAACTCTTCCACATAAGCTAGGACAATGAATCTTGGCAGGCATATAAGGGAACCGACCAGATTAACTTGGAAATTAATCACTTTCCAGATCCGATCATAGTGGGGGGAGTGGAGGGATGGGTAATCTGGAAACTGTTAACATGCATAACTTTGGAAAGGGTAATCGGACATGCGTGAAACTTGACGTGTGTCAAGAACAAGTGTTTCGGATATTCAGTTTCCAATCCGGACCCGATTCGGTGCCTGTGGGGGGGGGGGGCACCGAAAATCTCCTGAAATGCTTCCACATAACCTAGGACAATAAAACTTGGAAGGGGAACCGACCGACTTGGAAATAATCACCTCCCCGATTCAGCCATCGCGGGGGAAGTAGAGTGATGGAGAATCCGGAAACTAGAAACATACATAACTTTGGAACGGGTAATCGGACATGCATGAAACTTGACAAGTGTGAAGAAGAAGTGTCTCAGATTTTCAGTTTCAAGTCTGACCCGAATCCGAGGGGGGACCGAAAATCTTTTGAAACGCTTAGGGTCGAGGGATCGGGATGGGGCATTAACCCTAGATAGGCTAGATCCTTTATTGACAAAATAGGACCGGATCCTGTCGCAGTACCAGGACCATGTAGTTTGGCAGGTCTACTAGGTACTCTCCCAGGTCGACTTGAAAATAGTTCCTTCCCCGATGTGGTGATGTTGGGCAGAGTGGAGGGATGGGGAATCCAGGATCTAGTGACATGCATAACTTTAGAAACGGGAGATTGGAAGTTAATGAAACTTGACAAGTGTCAAGAACAAGTGTCTCAGATGATCAGTTTCAAGTCCGGAACGAATCGGATAACTGGGGGGGGGGGGGAAGCTGGAGGGGGGGGGGGGTGCAGGAAATCTCTTGAAACGCTTAGAGTCGAGACACCGGGATGGGACTTGGAGGAAAGAGCAAGCATAAGCTGTAGAGACAATACGAGACAATACTGACAAAACAGGACCGGATCTTGTCACAGTAGGGGGAGTTTGAGAGGGTTTTCCACAATTCTGGTCATCACGAGCTTGGGTACTTCCAAATGTGCTATGACCATGAAACTTGGCAGGCGTGTTAGGGACTCCATCTTATTGGCTTAAAAATAGTACCTCCCCTTATCCCATCATCGTTGTGGGAGAAACAGTTATCAATGAGTGGAATAACTATTTCAGATTTAGTAGATCAAGCCGATTTTCTGATGAAATGAGTATCGGGAGAGAGATGCAGCCTTGACAACTGCAAACCGTATCTGACAAACATGCTAACTGTTCTTAAGTGCCATACGAGCTTTCAGCTCTTGTTTATTATTTGATTTATTACAAGTCCCTGGATTATCCGTGAACTTCGTTTCATAACCACTGTTAAAATCTTTTGATTCATGTGGGCCGAGAAGGTGGGAGACACCATCAATTTCGATGGGTCGGATACGAACACACTGTTACCTTCTTTCCCCCCAAAATCGTCACGGTGGCCAACGTTATCCAGAAATTACTTGAACACAATTCACTCCTGAAAGCAAATCCGCCATTGCTAATTAACTATTCATTGATCTCCTAGTGCTGGTCAAAAGATTACTAAAACCTTCGAGGAGCTCGAGTGGCGTGTAAGAGGATTGAAACATCATGTAGACGTTTAATTATGTCGGAAGAAGAAATCATCGGCCAGTTTGACATTTTTTGGTCTCTGAAGCTGAATATTATTTAGCTCAATTTCAGAATCTTCAAGAAATCAATTTAACGAATTAGCATAATTTACGGTAATTGTTTATTGTGATCCAGTTTACATCCTTAATTCTTTTGACTTCCGGGAAAACAGAAAACAAAATACTTAAATAAATCGATAAAGCAGATACTTAGTTTGATTTTTCTACAAATTTTCCATATGCCTGCAACAATAAAAACCTTTTGTTAGATCCATAGTCAAACTATAATACCAGCCTCACCATGTCGGGCGCTAGATGACCCAGCGGTCGAGTCGAGTCGTGGCTTTATCTTGGGTCTTGTTTTGGGGGGGGGGGGTTCTAGACGTTACAAGTGCTAGAATGCTTATAACTCCTTTAAGAAATGATCCACTACTAAGAAATAGCCACAGAGGGTCCGAAAGGCAACCTGTCGCAAAAACGAGGGACCGGATCCCATTTTTATTCTTTTGCTGCAATCTCCTAAGAACATGTACGTGGATTTTGGGGTTCTTTATTTTCTCTTTCAGCCAAAAAGCTGCAGTGTCTCGAGAGACTTGTCTGAAAAGTAAGATAAGAGAAACTTGCAGGCAGAAAAAAAAAAAAAAATCAATGTTAGAATAAGGTTTTTTTGATAATCTAATATTTCGTTCATCAGAAAGATTATGGGTCTCAAGCCTGACAACTTTTACGATGGAAACAAAGTTGAAGGACTCTTTAGGGAACCTACAAGCGATGGGAGTGATCCCACACGAACAGACTGATGGATTAAGACAACATTTGTAGAGATTGATGCAGGAGATCCTAAAGATAAATCACACAATAGAATAAAAAATGTCACTGGGGTACACGGGCCACATGAAGTGGGCAACGGTTCAGCTAAGTGGCAAAGCCAACGGTTTAGGGCACGGGTCCATGTCGTCGTAAAGGTCAGTCGCGTGAGAGAGGAACCGAGGAAAATCTTACCCTCCCTGTAAGCAGGGCAGATGAAATGGGGGAAACCCAAGAGGTAACAGTCAGCTAAATAAGCAAAGAGAACCGTTTAGGGAAGGGCATCGCAGTAAAGATCATTCGCGTGAGAGAAGAATTGAGGAATATGTTACCCTCCCTGTAAGACGGGCACAATAAATGGGGAAAACCCAAGAGGCAACGGTTCAGCTAAATAAGCAAAGAGAACCGTTTAGGGAATGGGTCCACATCGCAGTAAAGATCAGTCGCGTGAGAGAAGAATTGAGGAATATGTTACCCTCCCTGTAAGACGGGCACAATAAATGGGGGAAACCCAAGAGGCAACGCTTCAGCCAAATAAACAAAGAGAACCGTTTAGGGAAGGGGTCCACATCGGGGTAAAGATCAGTCGTGTGAAAGAAAAATTGAGGAAAATCTTGCCCTCCATGTATGCAGGGCACGTGAAATGGGGGAACCAAGAGGCAACGGTTCAGCTAAATAAACAAAGAGAACCGTTTAGGCAAGGGGTTCGCACCGTGGTAAAGATCAGTCGCGTCAGAGAAAAATTGAGGAAAATCTTGCCCTCCCTGTAAGCAGGGCACATGAAATGGGGGAAACCCAAGAGGCAACGGTTCAGCTAAATGAGCAAAGAGAACCGTTTAGGGAAGGGATCCACATCGTGGTAGATATCAGTCGCGTGAGAGAAAACTTGAGGAAAATCTTGCCCTCCATGTAAGCAGCGCACAAATGGGTGGATTAGACAACCCTTCAGCTAAAACGGGTAAAGCCAACGGTTTAGGGCCTGGGTCCACATTGTCGTAAAGATCAGTCGCGTGAGAGAAGAACCGAGGAAAAACTTACCCTCCCTGTATAAGCAGGGCACACGAAATGGGGGAAGCCCACGAGGCAACGGTTCAGCTAAATAAGCAAAGAGAACCGTTTAGGGAACGGGTCCACATCGTAGTAAAAGTTAGTCGCGTGAGAGAAAAATTGAGGAAAATCTTGCCCTCCCTGTAGGCAGGGCACCTGAAATGGGTGGATTAGGCAACCCTTCAGCTAAAACGGGCAAAGCCAACGGTTTAGGGCCTGGGTCCACATTGTCGTAAAGATCAGTCGCGTGAGAGAAGAACCGAGGAAAAACTTACCCTCCCTGTATAAGCAGGGCACACGAAATGGGGGAAGCCCACGAGGCAACGGTTCAGCTAAATAAGCAAAGAGAACCGTTTAGGGAACGGGTCCACATCGTAGTAAAAGTTAGTCGCGTGAGAGAAAAATTGAGGAAAATCTTGCCCTCCCTGTAGGCAGGGCACCTGAAATGGGTGGATTAGGCAACCCTTCAGCTAAAACGGGCAAAGCCAACGGTTTAGGGCCTGGGTCCACATTGTCGTAAAGATCAGTCGCGTGAGAGAAGAACCGAGGAAAAACTTATCCTCCCTGTATAAGCAGGGTAGATGAAATGGGGGAAGCCTATGAGGCAACGGTTCAGCTAAATGAGCAAAGACAACCGTTTAGGGAACGGGTCCACATCGTAGTAAAAATCAGTCGCGTGTTGAGGAAAATCTTGCCCGCCCTGTAAGCAGGGCACCTGAAATGGGTGGATTAGGCAATCCTTCCGCTAAAATGGGCAAAGCCAACGGTTCAGTGCCTGGGTCCACATCGTCGTAAAGATCTGTCGCGTGAGAGAAGAACCGAGGAAAAACTTACCCTCCCTGTATAAGCAGGGCACATGAAATGGGAGAAGCCCAAGAGGCAACGGGTCAGCTAAATAAGCAAAGAGAACCGTTTAGAGAACGGGTCCAAATCACAGTAAAGATCAGTCGCGTGAGAGAAGAATCGAGGAATATCTTACCCTCCATGTAAGTAGGGCACATGAAATGGGGGTAACCCAAGAGGCAACGGTTCAGCTAAATAAGCAAAAAGAACCGTTTAGGGAAGGTGTCCACATCGCGATAAAGATCAGTCGTGTGAGAGAAAAATTGAGGAAAATCTTGCCCTCCCTGTAAGCAGGGCACCTGAAATTAGGCAACCCTTCAGCTAAACGGGTAAAGCCAACGGTTTAGGGCCTGGGTCCACATTGTCGTAAAGATCAGTCGCGTGAGAGAAGAACCGAGGAAAAACTTACCCTCCCTGTATAAGCAGGGTAGATGAAATGGGGGAAGCCCATGAGGCAACGGTTCAGCTAAATGAGCAAAGACAACCGTTTAGGGAACGGGTCCACATCGTAGTAAAAATCAGTCGCGTGAGAGAAAAGTTGAGGGAAATCTTGCCCTCCCTGTAAGCAGGGCACCTGAAATGGGTGAATTAGGCAACCCTTCAGCTAAAACGGGCAAAGCCAACGGTTTAGGGCATGACCAAATACACTTAAGGACCTGACACTATGCCCAAGGGAAACTTCCGTTTATAGATCCGACCATTTTGGGGGGAGATAAGGGAAGGGGAATCGAAAATTGTATACTTCAGTAAGGTTGCGAACGGGTGGTCCGATTTGAATGAAACTTTGGTTGATAAAACAGGTCTCCGAACCGCATGCGGCAATGGTTAGAGGAGTTGGAAGGGGGGGGGGGGGGAGGGGGGTCTGGAAACTTCGTGACATGCAGAAAAAACAAACGAATGGGCCGAATGGGATGCAAGTTGGACAGTAGGCTACCGACCTTATGCGGTCTAGTTTGTCATTTGGCGTCCGGACGGATCCGGCCACGGTAGTAGGAAGATGAAGCGGAAACTGAAATTTGAGATTTGCCCAGATTCGAGTCAAACTTGAAGCATAAGAAGAGGATATGTCATATAGAACATTTTTGAGTCCTAGTCGTATTTTGCCACAGTGGGAGGGGGGGGGGGAGGGGGAGTCCCAGAAATTGTGTGGCTCGCATAGGGGTCAAAAGATTGGAGTGATTTGAATGAAACTTGGAAAGTAGAGAGACAATGTTTCCTAGATGACATATTTTAGGGTCTGGACCAGATCTGAGCACGGGGGGGGGGGGGGTAGTTTCCCGAAAATGCTAAGACTCGAGTGAAACTTGATAGCCAGTAAGGGAAGATGCTTTAGAATATCGTTTATGTGTCTGAACCAGATTCGGTCGCGGAAGGAGGAGTACCGGAAATTGTGTGTTTTATTTAATTATTTTATTTTATTTTACATACTCCTCTATCAAATGGCGGGTCAGAAATAAATTACTTACTTACTTATATTCCTTGGGATCAAACTAGTGTGATGGAACATTTGCCCTAGACGATCCGAGGCGACGCCGGAAATGTTCAGAGTCGAATGAAACTAGATATCCTATTTCTAGGTCCGGTCCTGGGGGTTTGAAGGAGGTATTTTGTTACGGTCTCATCTACTTTCTAGCCTCACTAACTCGTAAAAGTGCCGAATGAGCTCGTTGCTCTTGTTATTTTTAGGCATTTGAAAATAAGAAACTTGTGGGTCGAGTATGTTCTCAGCCCCGTCAATACAAGAACCGATCGTTACTAAGAGGGTGTTCCATCCTACTTACCGTAGTTACTACGCATGACGTCACGAATTCAAGCTTTTTGCCGTCAAGGTTGGAACGATTTTTCTTTTTTCCAGCAGGATCTCACGCCAGGGGCGAATCCGACCAATCACGTTCCAGAGATGCGTAGTTACTACGCTTACCACGCTCCCGAGCATGGTAAGCAAATAGTAACTATTAGTTACTATTCCGACAAGGTTGGAACGGTCAGCGTAGTAACTTTTCGTGAGGATGGAACGGAAATAGTAACTAATAGTAACTATTGTTACAAGGGTGGAACACGCTCTAAGAGCTTTGTGCCAGCGCTCGCCTAAGTATTAAGAAGTAATAAACGTATCTCCCATGTTTTAACTGTTTAATGTTTCATTTGATTGGCTATATCTTGCTGATTGCTTTATTTGACATTATCATGTACAATGTCAGCAATGATTGTAGTCAGGAAAGTCAGGAACCCTATAAAATAATAATGAATCTTTTACTTAATGATTTTACTTTAAGAATGAATACTTCAATTCAGAATTAATAAATTATATCTTAATTATATACTAATATAATAATCCGAAAAAGGTTTACCTTAAAATTACAACAAATCCACTTTAATTGTTACAAGCCATTAATCTGGTTGAAAGCTGTCTACCAACTGAACTGGTAGCGCTTCTATGAAGATACTTTACTTTACTCAAGACTGCTAGATGGCATGATAAACGGAAAAGCGCGGAATATTCAAATAAGGTGAGAAACGGAATCGGACGATTCCCAACATACCTGACAAAAAAGGGCAATTCAATGCTTTGAAAGTTCGTTTTGTAACAAAATCTGGACAAAGATATGCCGCAGATAACCCAAATATAATATTAATATAATATAATATTTTCTAGGAATAGCCTATGACGCTGGAATCGGCGGGGTCCGTATGTTGGACGGTGACGTCACAGATGCCGTCGAAGCCCGAAGTCTCAGTCTGAATCCGCAGCATATTGATATCTTCAGTGCCTCATGGGGTCCAGACGACGATGGAAAAACTGTAAGTTGGTGTTAGAGCACCCTCTTGCTTATTCTGCGTTTTATTTTTTCCCTAGCTCCCTTGTGAAATTATATGTTTCTGAAATCCCCGCCTTTCGACATTGCTTCGTTTAGTAACTACGCCTTTTTAGCGCTTTTTCCGCCAAGCCGAGTTTTGCCAGTCAGGTAACGCAAACTTCGCCGAAAGCTTCAAGGTGTTTTTTGTTGATCTTTTCATTTTGGAAGACAAGGTAGGCCATCAAGTGTGTATTCTGTTTAGAACTGCTTTTGTTTTGATTGGTTTCCCCCCTTTTTTTCTTTCTTTTTGCGCATTCAGTTTTAAATGTTTGCCTCCACCCGCCGCGTCCGAGAGCAGGAAGGCTGAGTGCGTTTTCGGGCCCGTACGTTTTCGGACCGTACGTGTTCGTCACAAGTGGTTTTCATGGAGCGTACCCAGTGCGCATCCTAACACGGGTTCCGTGTTCTGTGGCTTCAAGCGTTTTTAGCTCCCGTGTTATGCAAAACGCGAGCGCTGAAAACGGGTGACAGCGCAACGTGTTAGGATTCGAATTCAACACGCTATTTGCTGAAAACGCAACTCTAGATAGAGTCGACAAGCGCTAGCAAGAAAATCGCTACTATCACGTGGAAAATTATAATGTTTTCGAGAAACGATATTTATGATCTATTTCATCATGGAAATATTATTTCGGGTAAGACTTGTGATTTAACCAAAACAGGGTTTGATTTTTTTTTGTTCATTGTTCAGACAAGGGAAAGTCTCAGGGAATTCTATAGCTCAGCCGCAGTCAATCCAGAAATCCCTAATCAAGCTGGTTCACCCATCCTAGCGAAGCTGGAATTCACATATCCAGTCAAGCCCGAGGCCTACTAGCCGAGATGGACCATAACGTCTATAGTTAATTTATCTCATGTAAATCGTGTACAAGAGCGTGACACATATAATATAGCACTAATGGGTCCCTAACTAAATATATATTCTGGTCCTTACCATAAATTATAATACAGAGTAACGGAGGTCTTACTCCGACCAAGGATGAAAGAGAACTGTTCTTGGCTGCGGATTCATTCCGTAGCCAAAATACTTAGAATGAAATGGATCAAAGCTTGACCTCGGATTAGCGAGCAGCTAACTGAAGCTAGGATAAAGACCGAGTGACCTATTGTCACGATGCCGGGAAATTAATGATGGTGATGGAAACCGAAGAGATATATAGAAAAGTAGGCGATAGATGGAGGGAATAACTAGGAGGACTATTGCAGAGCAAAGTGCTATGGGATGTCTCCATAACACACCTCCCCCCCTTGGGCAGAGTGGTGTACGGGCAACAAAAGATTCTACAATGTTTCCATTCCAGCCCCACCTACTAACATACCATCGATAGCTAAGCCATCGGTAAGCCATCAGTAGCTAAGCCATCAGTAGTTAGTTGACTTTCAAGGTCCGGCCTCTGCCGTATTTTTTTTTAATTTTGATTTCTAGGAGTAGTAATATCAATCAGTGAACCTGAACCTGAACTTACTTAGTCGTTAAGTCCGAAGATGAGTGTATCCTAACTTCAGAACTTTTATTTTACAGGTCGACGGTCCCGGGGAACTCGCAACGCGTGCCTTCGTTGAAGGGGTTACTAAGGGAAGAGGGGGTAAAGGATCCATTTTCGTCTGGGCGTCAGGCAATGGTGGGCGGGACCATGATGACTGCAACTGTGACGGGTAAGTTCAGCAATTGTTACTGAAGTACATTCAGCAACAGACACTTCTTATTTCCATATTCTAAGATACGCTCGTTGACTACCTTAAAGGACCCCTCGCACTATTTACTTTTGAACCAGAATTTTAAAATATTTTAATACTTGAAAACTACGCTGTGTACCCATATTTTGGCTGTTTTAAGCCTTTTCCGAGACCCTTTGACTTACAGCGAAAACAGGAAAACAATTTACATAACCAGTTTTTCTGATGGAAAAACTTATCGCAGAAAACCGTCGACAGCGTGATACACATCGAAGGTAGCAAAACACCGCAAGTGAGAAAATCAGCGTGGTTTTGTTAGAGGGATTAGAATGTACCGTACGAAATTGAGGTTTCCGGGTTTAGCAACTTCAAATAAAACTTTTACTTTTAACCAGCTTTCTGTTTTTTGCCGGATTCCGGACGAACTACTTGTCCGGCCAGAAAATGGTTTTCACTATCGTGCTCAGAATGCCTTCTTACCCCACAATCGACTATCACATTAGCTGTTTAATAATATTTTGTTTGTCCCTTAACTTGAACCGCCACCCCTAAATCAAGGGCTACGGAGCCCATCAACGAACTTGACCTTACCCTTGACGCAGTGAATCCTCAAACTAAGTTTCATTAAAATATCTTATTCCCTTCGAGAGTTATAACGAAAATATATTCAAATAATTTATGTAACGGATACGTTAGCTACGATTCTTCATCAGAAATATTTCTGCCCTCTTGGCAAGGGTCCTCATCAGGCTGAAAAAAACGAAAAAGATAAATAATAAATAAAATAAAGACGCTTAAGATCAGTCTTTGTAAATACAGGATATAAACCAGACGCAGACAAAACGGCATGGTCACAAAAACTAGAATAAAGTGTAGCCAGTCATTGTTTGCTGAATCGACCACGATTAGCAACGATTTTTGCGTACTCAATTTTTAATTTATCTTTAGTATCCGATAAAAAATTCCTCCGGATACTAGCAACAGAATCACAAACACCTAGATACAGCAACACTGTATAAGTATAATTAATACACAAAACATAAATAACACAAAAATGTCTGCACACGATTATTTCGGGGTTTCAGTCGAGAAAACAAGACTTAAAGTTCAATGGGCACATCAAACTACCCCAATCCCACTCTGTAACAACCTAGGAACAATGCTTACCCCCTAGATCAGCAGCTTTTTCAACATTTTCCTCTCTGTGATATTTCAAAGCGTAATTTTTTAGGCCAGTACATGCTCAATTTACTAGCTTGGACAAAGATAAAAAGGGTGTTTCTTATAATACTTAGTAGGTCTTTGTCTTATGCATTAATCAGCTTGTATGATTCAGATTTGAGTAGATTATTTGTTTTTGAATGATTTTTGTACCTTTGTTATTTTTTATAAGCTTATTGCATATTCTGGTACATTTCATAAAGCAAGCTAATCAAGCTTCACAGCACTATTCCACAAAGAAAAACTTTGAATAAGCACTTTAAGCCATGGAACTTCTGATGAAGCACTAGAACAATCAGGTAAAACTGCATCTGCGGCTTGACTTTGGTGATGTCTCAAATATATCCTTTTCTATCAAGCATTGCTGGGAGTTTTTGAATTTCCTGCCACGATATCCCAGCCTCTAAGATTTGGATCGCCGAAATGCCAGAGAGGTAAAGACAAGGGATAACAAGAAAACGGCCGATTTTCGTAGCGCCCTCTAAAGGAAGTCGGAAATGTTTATTTGTGAAGCATTTAATACAAAGTAAAGCATTATAAGTGTCCATTGTGCTTTAAGGTTTCGATTGGATCCCAAAAATCTCAAATTTAGCCAGACAACTGGGTCTTGTCTTCGCCAGGCTAATGATTAGAGAAGACTTTTACTTTTAACCAACTTTCCGGTTTTTGCGGGAATTCGGGGCTAACTACTTGTCGGACAAGAAAATATTTTGTATATTCGTGTTCAACATGTCTTCTTACCCCATAATCGACTATCACATTAGCGGTTTAAAAATAGTTTGTTTGCCCCTTAATTTGAACCCCCTCCCCCACCCCTAAATATAAGGCTACAGAGCCCATCTACGAACTTGACCTTAGCCTTGACCCAAAGAATCATTATACCAAGTTTCACCAAAATATCTCATTCCCTTCGAGAGTTGTCGTGCTAACAGACGGACAACTTTACGATGTCATAGGTATCCCTCCACTTACGTTTTGGGATCCCAAAAATACATCGAATGGTTCCGATCCCACATGGCAAAATGCCTCGAAAATAGCCGCTCGTTGCAATGGTAAAGTTTGTCGGACGTTGTTAGTGTGGTAGAAATAATGTGGCGATACAGTTTCGGGAGAAAAAAATGTTGTCTAGCTACACTTTTGGAGGGAGAAATTACAAGGATTTCGAGGGAGCAAGAAGCACTGCGGGGCCTTGGCAACGCTAAAACTAATGAAGAGTGATTCCGTTTTTCTTACGGTTTGCAGTGAACAAATAATTGGGAAAGTTGGCCTGAAGCTCTCAGCAACAAGTCATAAACATCACTTTAGAATTTGTTTAATGCGTAATAGGGGTCTGTAACTAAAACCAACGGGATACCATCAGTACGCCGGAAGTTTAAGTTGACCCACACGTCACTCCACTCACACATCAGTTCCGCTACCGTCGCTTTAGACAAACGTCAGTTCATCGACAAGTCACCTCATCGAATTCTAACATCCGACAGTTCGTTCACACGTCAGCTTGTCCACCGCCAGTTCGCCTACCGTCAGGTCTCACAAGCATCAGTTGGCACAGACGTCAGTTCGCCTCAGAAATTTGTCACTACGCCGGAAATGTCAGTTGACACACGAAAATCGTCAGTTCATCCACACGTCACTCCACTCACACGTCAGTTCGCCTACCGTCGCTTTAGACAAACGTCAATTCTTTGACAAGTCAGTTCACCGAATTCTAACTTCCAACAGTTTGTCCACACCTCAGCTCGTCCACCTTCGCTTACCGCCAGGTCTCACGAGCGTTAGTTGACGCAAACGTCAGTTGGTACAAATTTTCTGACAGTTTGTCAACACATCTTTGACCCACCCATTAGTTAAAGGAACTGGGCGGAATAACCACGGAAGCTCGTCTGGGGGGTTAAAAGAGAAACCAACGTTCTCGCTAACCCTTCAGTAAGGAAAACAGTTCCGAAATACCACCATTAGAATTTGTTGGACCGTTTTTAAGGGTCAACTATAACTAAAACAATCGTTAGTCTCGAAATACCGCTGTTGCTTCGGTGCTCCGAGTTTTGTTAGTTTTACTTCTTCTCGCGAAGTAAGTTTCTTTGGAAACATAAATAGAAAAGTTGGCCACACGCCCTCATCAACAGGTCCAAATTTCGTCATTAGTTTAGCGGACTGTTCACGATCAACCGCCACAACTTTTATATTTATGCTTGGGAGTCCTTCATCCAAAAAAGGTCTTATCCTGTTGCCTGTTTTCTTCGTGATGCTGTTTAAATTAGCTTAGGTTCCTTATGGAGTTCATTGTCGGGACCTTTTCTCTCGACATAAATAAATGCAGAACAAGCTGTCACTTTATTAAATTTTCAGCACAAAAAGAAATTAATCAAAACAAACTGCCGTTTGTTCTGTCGGTGAAAAAAAAACTACCGAGTCGTTGCGTGATTAACTCTGACTGACTAATCATGGTCTTTTATTCCGCCCTGGATTGACATGGGAGGTAACTAACGGGTTACAAGGGGGTTCTCGACATTCACTACTTTGGCGTTTGCGCCATCAGTGAACCGACGAATACACTTTCGAAATTTTAGGGGCAAATATGGTATTTTGTCCCCAGGTGGGCTGTTTGTTCTCCCCTTCTGTCGTCCGTACCTTGGTCCGAAAGGAACACTGGCACTTGGTTTTTGCCTCATCTTGTCAATTTTCTCGTCAATTTCTATACGTTTTTCGTACCTACTTTTATTCTAGGATAGTTCACGTAAAATGTGTTGATTATTTTGTTGTGTACCTTCGACTGCCCCTCCTAACGGATTTCGACGACCTCTTCTAGCTTTAAATTATTTTGGTTAATAAAATTGATGAATTCATTGTTTCTGGACGTTTTTTGTACCTACTTTTATTCTAGGATATTTCTCGTAAAATGTGTTAACTGTGTTAACCGTTTTACGGGCAATAAACAGCAGTCCTACTTAATTAGCAAAATTACAACCAGTTTCTAACAAGAAAGACAATAAAAATGAAAAAGACATGCAAATATTTCTAAGAATGGGGCGTTTGCAAGATGCTATCTAAAACTCACAATTACACCATGTTTTTTTTACTATTGGTATAATTTAATAAAACACTGCCACCGGAGTTATCCTTGTTCGAGAACTAATTATCCACTAATGACTCATTATGCGAATGGAAAGAGTTTTGAGTTTCCTGACTCTCGGG
The DNA here is from genome assembly GCA_023053575.1 of Branchinecta lynchi. Classification (NCBI taxonomy): domain Eukaryota; kingdom Metazoa; phylum Arthropoda; class Branchiopoda; order Anostraca; family Branchinectidae; genus Branchinecta; species Branchinecta lynchi. The sequence goes on from JAKZAP010000020.1 coordinate 20,214,215, forward strand.
ACTATGGTGTAGAGTAACTTCGGATGAGCCAATAGGTTAATCTGGAATAGCAACCTGAATGAAGTGAATATGTGTGCAATTCTGTCATAGTTTATGACACTATCTTGTAGAAAATTTTTCTCGCTTTATTAAACAGTGAGCAGGTTTTCTTTCGTGCAGAATCAGCTTATTTCAAGGCTGTCTTCAAATTTTGAAAGAGGGCTCGCACCACATGTTTTTTCTGCGCAGCTGTTCTGAAACTGTTGACCACTTTACAACTAAGTTATGCTTACAGGAAATTACACACGGCGTCGGCTTTTTCAGCCTATATCTATGTCCCTTCTTGGATGACAGTCTTGGCTAAATTTGCATAACCGGTCTGAATATTCGTTCAGCCCATGCTAACTGCGTATCATATTATATATTGGCCCATTGCCCAGTACGCCAGCTGCAGTAGATTTACTGTTCTTTTTGTGTTTCGTTGTGTATTTCTTGTTTTGCGTTTGTTTCTCTTTTGTTATCGTTGTAGATTGTGTGCACCCTCTGTCTTTATTGTTAAGTGTTCATTTACTTTTTATTCTTTTGTGTAGGCTACTGTGCAAATACCTTATTACTAGGCTGCACGTAATTCATTCATATTTGTACCATGTTCTTCAAAACAATGCTAACTACATTTTCATAATTTTTGGGCCCAGTTTTGTGTATGTCATCTGCATGAAGAAAGTAGGAACTCAGGAAAGTTAAAACTAATCTACCTATTAGATAGTGCTCATGACGTCATCCAACACTAAGCAATGATATAGTTAACTCAGTTTTCAAAAAATGTTCATTTAGCAAAGTTTTGAAGTACACGGTAGATTTGACAATGCAAAACGGATACGTCAGCTGAATTTTATTAGAGCTATATTTCGCCCCTTCTTGGCAAGGGTCCTCTTCAGGCTCAAGCCGCTCAAGCTGGAAAAAGAACTTGTGAGGACCCTTGACAAGAAGGGACGAAATTGAGCTCTAATAAAATTCATCTGACGTATTCGCTTGCACTGTCAAACATAACAAGTGCCCTGACGAAGAAGCTCCTCGGAAACAATGATCGGGCGCATGATACGTCACGTAAACAGAACAAACGTGCAAGCATGATAATCAGTGCATTTTTAACAGAGGAGATAGGATACACTTGTGAAGGGAAGAATCTCGGGAACGAGAATGGATGGAAATACTACTGAAGTGGAATAAATGACTACCATATGTACGACCTGTCCTTTAAAGCAGTGGTTCCCAGCCGGTGGTACACTTACCCCAAGGGGTACGCGAGACCCTTGCAAGGGGTACGCGAGGAACCAAAATTGATTTAGTCTGTAGCTTCAATATCTCGCCTCGCTCATTTTTGATTGCCGAAAGCCTAATATTACCAGCAGATGCTGGTAATAGCCAAAAGCCAAAATATATCTTAAGGGGCAAGGTATTTTTACTTACCGACAGGTAATTTTTACCGACTTTTTTTTTTTAAATAACTGCTTTTACGAAAAATCGCTGCTCTTCGCACCCACTCTTTTCTTTTTAATCGTCTGGCCGACCTTTTTGGGAGGATGGCTATTGTCAACCCGTGCGTGACTCCTCTGATTACAAGCCCTAGTGAAAGTCAGTGAAATAATAGTTGTGTTTTTGCAGATACCATGGTATCTGTTACCACGGTAACTGGATCTGTAATTAGTCGTTTTTTCCAGTAACCGTGGTACCGGTATCGGATATACGGTTGCCTACAAAAATCGACAATTGCTGGAATTGCGCTTTTCGAAGTCATCCCAAAAGAAAAACTGATGTTCAGTCGCATCACTAAGTGCCAAACTTCTTTCCCACCAATTTGACAAATATTGATGAAAGTGAGATGACTTTTTCAGATACCTCGATCAGTTACCACGGTCGGACCGTGGTATCCGAATATCAGATACCACGATAACTGGTCAGATAACACAATAACTTAAAAAACAACTTTATACCGTGGTATCAGATACCATGGTATCTGCAAAAATGCAACTAATGTTGATTCAAAAACAGCTAGCTTATTGCCGTAAAATCTATTTTTCAAGAAGAATCGAAGACATTGCAAGTGATATTGTCATTCAGGTTGCGTATTAAGCTAACGAAAAAGTTTGCGATGCAGCTTGATGAAAGCACGGAGAAAATCAAAACCAAACATAGAGGCTGACTGTAAAAAATATGCCACAAAAATACGTCGAGTCGAGAATTGAAATTCGTTTGCTACAAAGCAGCCTCTACTGATTGCCTCATCGATTTTGTATATATTGTTACACATTTAGCCTATGCCTTATCATTTATGATAATAACTATCGTCTTTTTCACGTTCTGAAAAAGGGGTACGCAATCTTTTCGAACCTTGATTAAGGGTACGCGGTACGGAAAAGGTTGGGAACCACTGCTTCAAAGGACCCCTCTTGCTTATTCTGCCTTTTATAATATACTTAGCTCCCATATCGAATTATAAGCTTCTAAAATCCCCACCTTTCTCCATTGTTTCGTTTAGTAAGCATGCATTTTTAGCGCATTTTGGCCTTGCCGAGTTTTCCCGTCACCCAACGAAAAGTTTGCTCGAATCTTCAACGTCTGCTGACAGCCCTTTCACACACAAGGATGTGATAATCTTCTCTTTGTTACTTCTTTTCTTTGCTTATTTTCCCCACTTTGTAATCAAGGCACGGTCAATTTTCAAATGTTTTGCGCCCACCCGCCGCGTGAGCAGGAAGGCTGGAAATAGTAGCCTGATTGTATTTTCAGAAACGTTTTTTCTTATTCATTTCACAGGGGAAAGATCATTTCTAGTAAGAGTTGTGCTTTAGGAATTGCGTCTTACAGGTATACGAATTCGATCTGGACCCTAAGCATATCCTCAGCAACTGAAAACGGTTTTGTTCCTTGGTACAGTGAAGCTTGCAGTTCAACTTTGGCAACTACATACAGCAGTGGCTCAGCAGGTAGGTTTTACTGATTTATTATGTGAAAACTTGTTGCTTTTTTTTATGGCACTTGAGCTTACTCAAGTGCCATATAGCGATTGTAATTTCTGTCCGTCAGTCGGTCTGTCGGTCCCGGTTTTGCTAGTTCGGGCACTTCCAGATAAGCTAGGACGATGAAACTTGGCAGGCATATCAGGAACTGGACCAGATTAAATTAGAAATTGTCGCTTCCTCGATCCGACCATCTGGAGGGGAGTGGAGGGAGGGGGAATCCGGAAAAAACACGAAAAATGAGATATTTTTAGCTTACGAACGGGTGATTGGATCTTAATGAAACTTGGTATATGGAAGGACTTCGTGTCTCAGACCCTCCATTTTAAATCCAGACCGGATCCGGTGACACTGGGGGGAGTTGGAGGGGAAAACCGGAAATCTTGGAAAACACTTAGAGTGGAGGGATCCGGATGAAACTTGGTGGAAAGTACAAGCAAAAGTCCTAGATACGTGACTGATATAACCGGAACGGATCCGCTCACTTTGGGGGAGTTGGGGGGGGGGGGGGAGAAGTCCGAATTTGTAGTGATCCCGCGAGTTCCGTGCTTCCTGATGTGCTGGGACGTTGGAAATTGACAGGCATGTCTGGGACCCGACCAGATTAAATAGGAAATCGTCAATTCCCCGATTCGACCATCTGGGGGGGGGGGGGAGTGGAGGGAGGGTGAAGCCAAAATTTGAGGTATTTTTAGCTTGCGAACGGGTGATCGGATCTTAATGAATCCGGATTTCTAGCGATCCCGCGAGTTCGGCATACTTCCTGATGTCCTAGGGCGATGAAACTTGGCAGGTATGTCAGGGATCCGAACAGATTGACTTGAGAACAGCCGTTTCCCCGACCCGACCATCGTGGGGGGAGTGGGTGGATGGGGAATCCGGAATCTAGTGGCGTGCATAACTTTTGAACGGGTGATCGGATTTGAATGAAACTTGTCTGGTGAGCTATCACCTCGGACGTTCAGTGTCATGTCCGGGTCGGGTCCGATACCTGTGGGGATGGAGGGGGGGGGGATGGAAAATTCAAGAAACTCTAAAAGCAGAGGGATTGGGACGAAACTTAATGGATGGAACAAGCATTAGGCCTAGATGAAATTGACGGAGCCAGATGGTTTCGGGGCTCTGTGGGGGGAGTTGGAGGGGGTTTCCTGGAATTCCGGTAGTCGCGAGTTAGAATAGTTCCAGATGTAAAACGACAACGAAACTTTGCAGGCATACTAGCGACCCGAATTATCTTGACTTAAGAACCTGACAAAACATACCCCGGAAACTTCCGTTCCTAGCAAGAGAAGAGAAATATGGAAATTGACTTCTATAAATTGCGAACGAGTGGTCTGATTCGAGTGAAACTTCATGGGGGATACGAATTGATAGCTTCGACATGTAAAACATGCGTCCGAACCATATGCGACCACGATTAGGGGAATTGGGGGTGGGTGGACTTTTGACATGCACAAAAGCCAAACGGATGGACCGAATAAGATGCAATTCGACAGTGCCGAGTTTATGCGGCCTAGATTTGTTATTTGGCGTCCGGGCCGGATTCGGCCAAGGTAGGGGGGGGGGGGGTACTGGAAACTTGCAGATAGGCTATGCTCCAATTTCAGTCTAACTTGATGGACAGGAACAGGGAATTAAGAGATTGGGCCCGAACCGGCTCCGACAACGTTGGTGGGAGGGGGGGGGGGGGTACCGGAACTTTCCAAAATGCTCAGATTCGAGTGAAACTTGATAGATGGTATAAACGAAGATGCTTTATGTGGTCGATTTTATTTTATTCCGAACCAGATTCGGCCACGGTAGGCGGAAATAGAGTGAGTACCGGAAATCATGTAGCACGTCTAGGGATCAAACAAATGGATTTATTGGGATGAAAGTTTGAACAGTCATGTGCATTTGCTACAGACAATCGAGACGATGCCGGAACTGCTCAGAAATGAGTGAAACTAAATATCCTATTTCTATTTCCGAACCGCATTTTTGGATGGCGGGTGTATTTTGTGACGTTCTCATCTACTTTCTTGTACAGCCTACTCGTACAAGTGCCATATGAGCTCGTAGCTCTTGTTGTTTACTGTAAATATTCATTCAGCCCAAGCTGACTTCGAATCATATTTTATAGTGCAAAACGGATACGCCAGGAAAGGCCGAAATATAGCTCTACGTTGCGACCCTACTGAAACTCAATCAGTGGTGCACCAGCGCTGGCTCCGAGAACTCCGTATTCCGAATACAGCAAAAAAAGATACCACCTCCCCAGTCCCCTGTTTCCTCAGTCTGTGCAGGCTCTGCCGCCAGCCAGGGTTGCCACATCAAGAATATGTATAGAGTGACTTTTGGCCCAAAACAGAGAGTGAATTGGGAGTGAAATTTATTTTCATGAAGTGTTCACTTCGGAATTGCCTCTGTAAAAATGACACATCGTAATTTTACTTTCATGAAAAAAAAAACTTGAAATAGTCACTTCTGGTCGGAATCCTTGCTGCGTAAATGACACATTTGGTCATTTTCTGAAATAGACTGATTTTTATTTCCTACGTAGGACAAGAGTGACAGAAACAAAATAGAGGGACAATTCACACTATCGTGCGACATATGTCAACCCTGCCGCCAGCTCCCACCTGCGATCTGTCCACTCTAGCGGACGTTTGATATGAGACAAGCAACTCAGGCTCAAGGGATGAATTCAGTCACGCTCTTATAAATGATTTTTTTTTTTTTTTGCACAACGATGAAAATTATTCCCACTGGGAAGGAAAAGAAAAGTACTGTAGCAGAAAGAAAGGAAAAGAAACGCAGTAAATGCGAAAGATAAAAAGAGAATAAGAAAAAAGTTCTAATCGGGCCTAAACTGTCTTCTAAGGTCCCAAGCGTAGAAATGGCCAAGGGCAGAAATGTAGAGGTCTTTGGCAACAGACGATGATTTCGCAAAAGGGAGAACAAGCAGAAAGTTTGCAGTAAGGGGAAGTTCTAATAACGTCGAGGAATGTATACAAGAAAGTCTAAGAATTCTAAAAACTCACGAAAGGTAGCAAATTCAGGAAGAACACTATTGTCTAAGTTTTCAAGGGCTTTTCTGTGGTACCTTCCCCGGTTTGGAACTATTTTGCCATATCTGACACAAATGGAGTCGTGAACGAAATGGGATTTATCTATGGAGCAGAGTCTCAAAGCTGTGTTGAATGCGAACACTCTTTTCAAGCTGCCACTGCCACTTTGTCCCGCCTCACCAAACTCAGATATGGGACTGCTAAGGCTCGAGTCATAACGTCAGTCTCCCCTATTGTAAATGGAATGAAGTCTTCCACTAGACGAGTCTCTTGGGTCTCTCTTCTGTGATGAAATTGGCTTGTCTGTCAAAATATCAAGTAATCTCCCGAGGCCAACTTTGCGGTCGAAGGGTTCCAGTGTAATCTACGTTTTCTTCTCGCTTCGCCAATATTTGTAGGAAGTTCCATATCCAGTTTTCAATTTGATCTCTTAGAGTTTAGCGGTTACCGCATTTCACTCAGTTTGATGGATGTCTTTGGAGTTGGTTACACAAAAATTATTTCGACTTCCTTATTTGAGAGCTGGAACATAAGGGGTCCCGCCAAACGAAATGTCTTATTTGTATGAGGTAATAATGTAATCCGACTCTCAAATATTGTACCATGCGATGCACATATGTTAAGATTGGAGACGTTTAATACTTTTTTGTTTTATCTAAAAAATCTGGTGACTATGATAGTAATGACATCTACTTCAGTAGTATTTCCATCCGTTCTCTTTCCCGAAACTCTTCACTTCATACGAGTATACTATCTCCACTGTTGGCAATTAGCAATGCACTGATTACAACCCTTGCCACGTTTATTCTCTTTACTCGACGTATCATGGGCTGGATCATTGTTTCCGAGGAGCTTATTCGTCCGGAGACGGTTATGCAATTTTACCAAGATTGTTATTCAGGGTAAGGGACGTGGGAAGTGGCCGTGTGTGGGGGGCGCCATCTGTGTCTACGCCGATATTCCAACTCCCTCGAATGTGGTATATGTTGCGCGGAGTTAAAAATTAGGGTTTGAGTATTCTAAGCCGCTTCACATGAAGTTAAAAAGCAGGAGTGAAAAGTTTCAGAACCAAACTTCGACGAGGGAAGTTAGCTATGGTAGCAGATTAAGTCAATCATTTTCTCCTACGCGGTGGTGGTGGGGATTTGATATGATGTTAGAGGAAAGAAGGGATTGACCACTCTGTCGTCCTATTTGGTACCATCGGGATTCTCATATCGGCTAGGTCCTATACAGTCAGTATTCCATAAAAATGGAATGATGATTAAAACCTTGCACTAAACACACTTTACGAGCTAAGCTGTGTGTGGAGGCGCCATCTATGTCCACGCCAGCCCACTCGCGTGTGGAAGAGATTGCGCGGGTTTATAAATTAGGATTTGTTTGATAGCTTGTTCACACGGGACTGAAATAAGCGCGTAAACAGCGGCTGGTCTGTGCAGACGACAGATCACCTGCAAATCACTGTTTGGGGTTGACCCGTCAACTCCGAATATTCTTTTTGTCTGTAACTAAATATGTAAAATTAACACTAACATCTTGTGAGTTTGTCAAAGTCAAATGTAATTGATTTGTAGTCTTTAGAGTAGATAAAAGCCACAAATCGGATATTGAAAGATTTCAGGCGAATCAGTAAATTTCAAGTTAAAAAGCAAATTAAATTAATTTAAATATTTTTGTTTTTAAAATTGAACATCAAATATAACTAATAATAAATATAAATAATACAAGAATACAACGCAATCATTTAGTGTTGTTCAGCCACTTTTCAGTGAAGGTTTGAATTGGAAAATTATTCAAATTATTGTTTTATCCAGGTTTTATCTAAGAAAATCATTGAAAAAAGTATCGGACATAAACAGAACATACGCTATTGAAATTAGAAAACTATTCTACCTTTTTTTTCGAAACCATCCTTGTATGCTCAGTGTAAAAATCATGTTATGAATGAATGAATGAATGATTTATTTGCACATTAAAGCCATCCGGCCATCATGCAACAAAACGAAACAAAAAGTAAACAATCTTACATGCGCATATACACACTAACACACTCTTAATATTTTTTTTTTAATTTACACTGAATACTTTCTTAGCACTAAAAACACAACTTCCCCATCAGAAGAAATCTTTCCGGTGTTTAAAAGCTAACCTGAGGAACTTCCCAATAATTCTTATTTCTTTAAAATCTTTACTCCCCATCATTTTAATAATCCATTTCTTATCAGTTCCCCCCACCCCAAAAATCTCCTCCCTTAGCCCCCGTAACTCTCTACAATCACACAAAAGGTGGCATATATCCTCGTTCATTTCTCCACACATAGGACAAAAGTAGTAAGGACCCGATCTTTCCTCTTTTTTCCCCATATACTTTCTTCTTGCACCGAGCGGCAAACCATCAGCCCTCATACTTATTAACAAACCCAACTCCTCCCTACTTAACCCTACTTTAAAATATATTTCCTCACCCCACGTCTCTTTTGCCTCAGCGTACAACCTCAGAGATTCTGACTTACTCACCTCGCATAACCACGTCTGTATTTCCTGGTCTTGGAGTGTCTGTCTAACCACTCTAGTCACACTTCCTAACTCCCATCCTGGACCTTCCCCTTCATTCCACAAATTACTTAAACCTGTATTATCTAAAATACACTTAATATGGTGTGCCCACGACTGCTTCCTTCCATCACACAATGATTCTAGGTATGCCTCCTTTAGTAGTCTTGAATGGGGCATAATCAAAATCCTTTCCCAAAAATTTACCATACTCACTAGCCTCCTACTCCTTAGTGAAAATAGACCTAAATCACCCTTTACCACTAGACCATTAATCCTATTATTTACACCTAGAATCCTTTTAAAGTAATTTAATTGCAACTTATGTTGACATGCTCTGACAGAATTTGAACTGGATTGACCTAAAATTGTGTTGCGAGAGCAACACTTTGGTTTTGTCCTCGTTTTTTTTTTCATTTTATTCCTGGTAACTGGGAAGGGTCTAACCTGTGCGTTTTTTACGGAAAGTGTGGACCTTAGGCCGGATTGATGAATATGACATTACATTTTGGAAAGCTCCGTAGAACTCTTGCCTGGGGCCAATAAGGATGGTTTTTGCTTGTCCTCGAGCCAGAGCCTACGGTTTGCGAAGTGAAGTGGAGTTGTATAGCCTATGTCAGAGAGGACCATCTGAAGTTGTGTAGCGAACCTTTCGTTTCATCAAACCATGTTTCTGCTTTCGAGTGGAAAGCTCCGTTCTAGCACGCAAGCAGGCAGGCACCAGTTTCAAATTGAAGATGGACTAAAATCTATAAGTGTTAAATATATGCGGCAGTTACCCGGCCCCACAGCCAACATATCTTCTTTGAGTGATAAATAGAAAAATCTACAGAGACAAAAAAGTGGCTTTTTCCCACGGGTCCGAATGTGCTGCCATCTATTGTTTCTATCCATGTCTGCGACGATTTCAGCTGAGTTTATCATATTATTTTTTTTGCACTTGGGTTTGCGGTAGAGTAACGGTATCAGATGTGCCTCTTAAACTTTAAAAGTTCTCTCATTGCTAAAGAAACTAGAGCTTACCCTTTGCTCCTTTCTAAGTGGTGACGTTAGAAAGTTGGCCTACGGCAAAAAAGTCAACTTTTGAACTAAGACAGGTAGAATTTTTTTTTCGACGGCAATCGATAGCCATTGATGAGCTGATCAAAGTATATGTCATCCATTTTTTGGTACAAAAATTCCTTCATGAGATACACCAGTTTGAAAATTTCAAAGGGGTTGACAACTTCAGTAGTAAGGTACACTGAAACCAAAAATAGGCGATACCAGTTATGAGACATGTAGGGGACTTGTAAGCAACAGTCGACTGTTAGCTCATAATCATCTTCGGCAATGAGGGGTTTGCAGCTTTTGCTAGTTAGTGTATAACCTGTTATTTGTTTCCGGTGTATTCGATGGTAAGAACAATTTGGTTCCCAATGGTAAGATATGCAAGGGACTTGTAAGTAATAATCGGCTGTTATGCTACAATCACCTTCTGCGATGATGGGTTTGAAACTTTTGCTAGCTGGTGTACCCATTCTTTGTTTTCGGTTAACTTAATGTTTTCAGTTAACTTATCTTAATGTATATCACGGGAGAGGGACTTGTAAGTAGGAATCGGTTCACGAGGGGCTAGGAATTTTTGCAAATGGGTGCACATTGTATTCGATTTCGGTAAATCTGACGGTAAGAAAGTTCGTGTCGATGGTCTATCAATGAACGAAAATGTAAAGCAATGAGGTAGTTTCATAATAATTAATAGTGTCATCTATGGTATTTTAATCCTGAAAAGTTACGGATAGCTTTATAATACCAACTAGATTATATAAGATATTGTCCCAAGTTTTCATCCGTCACGATGTCTACGATTGAAAAGGATAAAGTTCAACTGACTGCAAAGTTAATTTAGTCCCTTCTTCCTATATTATTTTGTTGTTGTTTTTACAACGCTGAAGAATACCTTTTGATCATATGATTAATTTTTAGAACATCCCGTTTAAAAAGCTTCAATAAGTTGACAACCTCAGCATTAACCGACAGCGAAGAAACAAAACCGGTTGAAAGTTTAAAGGGGTTGACAACTTCAGTAGTAACGTACACACTGAAACCAAAAATAGGCGATATCAGTTGTGAGACATGTAGGGGACATGTATGCAACAGTCAACTGTTGGCTCATAATCATCTTCGGCAATGAGGAGTTTGCAGCTTTTGCTATTGTTCCAAGTTTTCATCCGTCACGATGTCTACGATTGAAAAGAGTTTGAAAGTTTCTAGGGGTTGACAACTTCAGTAGTAGGATACATACTGAAACCAAAAATAAGTTGTGAGACATGTAGGTGACATGTATGCAACAGTCAACTGTTAGCTCATAATCATCTTCGACAATGAGGAGTTTGCAGCTTTTGCTAGTTGATGTACCTGTTCCGGTGTATTCGATGGTAATAACTTGGTTCCCAATTGTAAGACATGCAAGGGACTTGTAAGTAATAATCGGCTGTTATGCTACAATCATATTCAGGGATGAGGGGTTGCCAACTTTTGCTAGCTGCGGTGTACCCATTATTTTTATCTGGTGAACTTGATGTCTATCACGAGAGAGGGACTTGTAACTAAGAATCGGTTCACGAGGGGCTACAACTTGTCTATCGCTGTAACCCGGGATTAACTGTTTACGTAACGGGTAGGAACGATAATGTAAAACAATGAAGTAGTTTCGTAATAATTAATAGTGTCATCTATGGTATTTTAATCCTGAAAAGTTACGGATAGCTTTGTAATATCAACTAGATTGTATAAGATAGTGTTCCAAGTTTTCATCCATCACGATGTCTACGATTGAAAAGGATAAAGTTCAACTGACTGCAATGTCAATTTACTCCCTTCTTCCGATATTCTTTTGTTGTTGTTTTTACAACGCTGAACAATAGCTTTTGATCATGTGATGATTCTTTTTAGAACATACCGTTTTAAAAGCTTTGATAAGTTGACAACTTCAGCATTTAACCGACAGCGAAGAAACAAAACCAAAGTGTTGCTCTCGCAACACTTTAGACGGCGAAGCCGGACAAAGGTTGCCGCAACACTTCACGTTGCCCAGGCATCGTAGGTCTAGTTTGACCTAAATCCCGACCGGTGACCGCGACGAAAATAAGCGCCTATTTGGAAAATCAGCGGCTGATTTTTTGGAATTTTTTCAACCGCTATTTACGCGCGTAAATCAGCCGCTGATCGAGAATCGGCCGCTGTTTCAGCCCCGCATGAACAAGCTATGAGAATGCTTTGAATCGAGAGGAGTAAAGGCAAACAGTTACAAAACAATCTTCAAAGTTGACCGTTTTAAAAGCTTTGATAAGTTGACAACTTCAGCATTTAACCGACAGCGAAGAAACAAAACCAAAGTGTTGCTCTCGCAACACTTTAGACGGCGAAGCCGGACAAAGGTTGCCGCAACACTTCACGTTGCCCAGGCATCGTAGGTCTAGTTTGACCTAAATCCCGACCGGTGACCGCGACGAAAATAAGCGCCTATTTGGAAAATCAGCGGCTGATTTTTTGGAATTTTTTCAACCGCTATTTACGCGCGTAAATCAGCCGCTGATCGAGAATCGGCCGCTGTTTCAGCCCCGCATGAACAAGCTATGAGAATGCTTTGAATCGAGAGGAGTAAAGGCAAACAGTTACAAAACAATCTTCAAAGTTGACGTGTCACAGAAAGCTTGTTTAAGTAATATAAGCTTGCGCTCCGTGCTGAGAGAGTCGGGCTATTCAAGAGAGCAATCAGCCAATGAGAAGCAGAGAAAAATACACCGATCCAAGGGTTGCCACGGATACCACGAAACTGCTACTTTTGACACCTTTTTTCTCTAAAGTAGCACTGTATAGAGCAAATACTATGAAAATGTAGCACTGTTACAGCGAGGTTGCAACACCCAGTTTGTCGCTGAAATGGCACTTTTTCAAGAAAGGACACTTTTTTCTGATCTTCAGTAACACGAAAATTTCACCAGTGTGGCAACACTGACCGATCCGGGTTCTTTGCGAAAGCCTAAAATATACTGCCGGTAGTTTAATAGTAGAAAACAGACGGTGGCGCATTCCCGTGTTAAATATTATGTTGGATGTCTAGGATATTTCTGTTATTACCATTTTAAGCGTTATGTTTCGAAACAGAATTTTCTTATTACCCTTTTAAATGCCGTGTTTGTGACAGCGAAAGGATAATATTTAATAGGGGTCATAACAGATATCTTCTCGTAACGTTTAGCACAAGGATGCGCAAATATTTGCTAAATGTTACCAATTTTCTGACCAACAAGATTGCTTCAGGGGGTCTTGTTTATCGCATTGTATCTTTGGTATTATGTAGTACAAATAAATGAATGAATAAATGAACTAGCTAAGCTGTTTGTTTTAAAGTGTGAATTTGGGATAGTTTTGTTATATGTGTTCGATTATGCCGCAGCCAAGAAGGCATGGGAGGGAAGAAATTTATTTTAAGGCGGGAATTCCTTTAGACTAAATTCAACTGATAATTAGCCTGAGGGCAGATTGTTTACCGGTAGGATTAAGAAGGAAATATTTGGGTAAGGATAGAGTGCATCGTGGTCCTTACTTCTGTCCGACGTGTGGTAAAATGAATGAATGTATTTTCCACTTACTGGGTGAGTGTCAGGAGTTCAAAGACCTGAGGAAGGAAATATTTGGGGAAATGATTTGGGGGAGGAAAGGTTTAAATAAAATTTGAAAAGTAGAAGTTCCAGAGATATTAGAAATTTGGGAAGATTCCTAAAGGTAGCGAGGATTCACAGGGAAAGATTTTTGTAAATAGTGGTTGAGGTTATGGTTTCGCTGTGGTGTTGTTTTGTTGTTTCCATGGCCCTTTGTGCTTTTACGGAAAGAAATCTTATATATGTAAGGCATCTTTCGGTGCATACCAGACAACGGAAAAAAGGCTTCCAGCCTTCCAGTTCCAGTCTTCCAGCCATAACAGACAAATACGTTAAAGGACACCTCGCAGTACTATATAGTGTTTTTGCTCAGATGATCTAAAATAGTTGACCACTTTACATTTAGCTCTGCTTACAGAAAATTACACGGCTTTAGCTGCTTTTAGCGTCTTTCATGTCCCTATCCTTGGATGACAATCTTGGCAAAATTTGCATAACCGGTCTCCGGACCAGTAAGCACCTAAGTAATCTCTCGAGGCCAATTTTGCGGTCCAAGGGTTCCAGTGTAATCTAGCGTTTCTTCCCGCTTTGCCGATATTTGTGGGAAGGGTCATGGGTTTAAAAGAGTCATAACAGATATGTCCTAAGTAATAACAGGTCTCCTGACGAATATGGTCCTTGGAAACGATGATCGGGCTCATTATAAATCACTTAAAGAGAACAGACGTGGCCAGCGTGATAATCAGTGTATTGCTAATGAGGAGATAGATTAAACTTATGGAGTGTAGAATCTCGGGAACGAGAATGGATGGAGATACTACTGAAGTAGAATGAAGGTCTACAAGTACGACGTGTCCTTTAACGGCGAAGAAGACGTATCGCGGTACTAGAGCATTTGCAGTTATTAACTCGGGGACTAGAAGAATTATGAGCTCTTTATGCTATATTTGATAGTGCAAAACGGATACGTTAGCTGAATTTTATTGGATCTATATTTCGGCCCTTCTTGGCAAGGGTCCTGTTCAGGGTCAAAACCGCTCAAGTTGGAAAAACGAACCTGTTGTTTTTCCCGCAAGTTCGTTTTTCCAACTTAAGCGGTTTTGACCCTGAAGAGGACCCTTGCCTATACAAGAATAGTTGTGTCCCCTCCTTTGTTTCCCTACGTAACGCAAATTAGTAGGTTATTATTTTAACCGCCGTAGTCTATTACCCCAATCGTTACTTTTTATTTTGTTTGTTCTGAGTATTTTATATGTAATTCCACCACTTTCCAGTATATGTTGATAATTTTGGTTAGTTTTTGGGATCCCAAAACGTAAGTGGAGGGATACCTACAACATCGCAAAAGTTGTCCGTCTGTCCGTCCGTCCGTCTGTCTGTCCGTCTGTAAACACGATAACTCTCGAAGGGAATGAGATATTTTGATGAAACTTGGTGTGAGGATTCGTTGGGTCTTCGGATCAGTCAAGTTCGTAGATAGGCTTTGTAGCCCTACATTTAGGGGTGGGGGAGGGGGTCCAGATTAAGGGGCAAACAAAATATTTTGAAACAGCCAATGTGATAGTCGATTATGGGGTAAGAAGACATGCTGAGTACGATGGTGAAAACAATTTTGTCATCGGACATGTAGTTCGCCCGGAATCCGGCGAAAACTGGAAAGTTGCTTAAAAGTAAAAGTTTAATTTGAACTTGATTAAATTTTTGATTTATAGGTAAAAAGACATGCCGAACACGATGGTGAAATCACTTTCTCGCCGGACAACTAGTTCGCCCGGAATCCGGCCAAAACCGGAAAATGTGTTAAAAGCAAAAGTTTGATTAGATAACAGATTAAGGGGTAAGAAGAGAGGCTGAGTCGGTATATGACAATGGTTTTATGCCCGGACATATAATTATTCCGGAATCCGGTTGTAACCGGATTTTTTTTTAAGTCAAACTTTTATTCAAAGTTGATTAGATGTTCTTTATAGGGATAAGGAAATACGCTGGTTTTGTTTCTGTATTTTTTTTTTGCTGGACTGGTAGTTCGCTCGGAAATCGGCAGGAAGTCTCGGTCAGTATCGTCAAAATAGATATGGCTTATAGAGGTATATCTGCAATTGGTTTTCTCTGATGATTAGCCTGTCCAAGACTGGATCTGGCGAAGACAAGACTCGATTGTCTGAATCAAATATTAGATTTTTGGGATCCCATCGACACCTTTGGTCTTGTTAATGTATGTTTGACTTTACCACCTGCTATTCGGCTAGTCCATAATTGGTGTTGAAATAAAAATGAGTTGAAGAAGGGCCGAAATATAGCTCAAATAAAATTCAGTTGACGCATATTCAAACCGAGGGGTTGCCCACTCTCAAAATCGGTGTACACCGGGTGGCGCGCGTGGCGGAAAATAGCGATTTTTTAGCAAGAGGTGGGCGGGTGGGGCGCGTGGCGGAAAATAGCGATTTTTGAGAAAGAGGCAGGTGGGTGGTGCGCCTGGCGGAGGAGTGGCGCGCGTGGTAGATGGGTGGCGCAACATGATGTACACCAAGTGTGGAGACTGGGCAGCCCCTCGATTCAAACAATGTTTAAAATGGATATACGTCAGCTACGATTCTTCGTTCTAAACATTGTCTGATTATATGTTTCAAAGTCAGCTAGGGCTCAAAGAATATTTATCAGTTGACGTATCCGTGTTGCACTATCAAATATGATTTGCAGTCAGCTTCGGCTGAAGGAATATTTATCTTGATGCTATTTTCCTTTGGCTAATACTGTGACGTTTCAGGTGAGCGTCAGATCGTCACTACAGACCTTCATCACTCCTGTACTCAGGGCCATACTGGAACTTCAGCATCAGCGCCTCTGGCGGCAGCTATATGCGCTCTGGCACTGGAAGCGAATCCTAACCTCACATGGCGAGACATGCAGCACATAGTCGTGCGCACAGCTCGACAAGCTAATTTGAAGGCGGATGATTGGCAATTGAATGGTGTGGGACGAAATGGTAGGCGGCTTTTATTGTTAAGACGCACTAGTTGTGCTTTTGCAGATACCATGGTTTCTGTTACCACGGTAAATGGATCTGCAGTTAGTCGTTTTTGCAGTTACAGTGGAATCTGATATGCGGTAATTGTGCAAAAACGACAATTGCCGAATTTGAGCTTTTAGAAATCATCCGAAAAGAAGTACTGATATCCGCTTACATCTACAGTGACGAAACTTCTTTCCCACCAATTTGACAGAAAACTAGACTCCATTTTTTTCAGATACCGTGATCAGTTATCACGGTCCGACCGTGGTATCTAAATATCAGATATCACGATAACTGGCCAGATGACACGATACTGCAAAAATGCCTTTTGATCGTGGTATCAAATACCACGGTGACTGCGAAAACGACTGTTGACCGTGGTATCAGATACCATGGTATCTGCAAAAACGCAACTAGTGATTCGAGATGTGTTTTTTCTAAGTCGCTATGAACGGACGTGGCGCCCAGTCGAATTCTAACACAAATGATTTTCACAGTGTGTTATGTAGTAGACACAGACGAACAACGTATGCAAAAGTGGCATATCTTTCGATGCAAAATTTGTGTTTTTTGCTTATCATACGGGTTTTGGATTGCGACTTTTGCATAATTATTTTCATTTCGGAAGCGCAATTTCAAATGACACTTTTTTTTTCTCAACACTTTTTAAGCTATCTGAATGAATGAATCTGTTTATTACCCATCTTTACATAAAAAAAAAAGAAATAAAGAAAGTGAAACAAATAAAAACACACAATATACAATTTTAACTTGGCAATACATAATTAAAAAAAAAAAAATTATATATACACTATTTCTGTAACTATTGTTTAACTGCTGGATAGAGGCTGTTTAGAAGTAAGTAAGTAAGTAAGTAAGTGTATTTATAACCCACAAAATGTTTTACAACACAAGAGTGTGGAGTAGAAGAGATAAATTGAAATAAAAAGAAAGAGGGTCGAGGGATTCCAGAAATCGAGCACGACGCTCTAAGACAGCCTCAATCGGATCTTTAATCCCATGATTTCGTGTGGCTCATCAATTACGAGACCACAGCGGTAGCGCGAGCAGGAATTTACCATATTTGTAAAAAGTACTTCTAATAGTTCTAACATTAGATGTGTGAAAAAGTTTCTGATAATGTTAAAAAAAATCTAATAATGTTGAAAAAACGTTTGTGTAAAAAGTCGTAACAACACTATAAGTTCATATATAACAAGACAAAAGGTTTCGATGGGATCCCAAAAATCTGATATTTGGTCCAGACAATTGAGTCTTGTCT